>JAECXH010000006.1:24342500-24612500 GCA_018152175.1 Drosophila jambulina | reverse complement strand
ATATTTATATTTATATTTATATTTATATTTATATTTATATTTATATTTATATTTATATTTATATTTATATTTATATTTATATTTATATTTATATTTATATTTATATTTATATTTATATTTATATTTATATTTATATTTATATTTATATTTATATTTATATTTATATTTATATTTATATTTATATTTATATTTATATTTATATTTATATTATATATTTATATTTATATTTATATTTATATTTATATTTATATTTATATTTATATTTATATTTATATTTATATTTATATTTATATTTATATTTATATTTATATTTATATTTATATTTATATTTATATTTATATTTATATTTATATTTATATTTATATTTATATTTATATTTATATTTATATTTATATTTATATTTATATTTATATTTATATTTATATTTATATTTATATTTATATTTATATTTATATTTATATTTATATTTATATTTATATTTATATTTATATTTATATTTATATTTATATTTATATTTATATTTATATTTATATTTATATTTATATTTATATTTATATTTATATTTATATTTATATTTATATATTTATATTTATATTTATATTTATATTTATATTTATATTTATATTTATATTTATATTTATATTTATATTTATATTTATATTTATATTTATATTTATATTTATATTTATATTTATATTTATATTTATATTTATATTTATATTTATATTTATATTTATATTTATATTTATATTTATATTTATATTTATATTTATATTTATATTTATATTTATATTTATTTATTTATATTTATATTTATATTTATATTTATATTTATATTTATATTTATATTTATATTTATATTTATATTTATATTTATATTTATATTTATATTTATATTTATATTTATATTTATATTTATATTTATATTTATATTTATATTTATATTTATATTTATATTTATATTTATATTTATATTTATATTTATATTTATATTTATATTTATATTTATATTTATATTTATATTTATATTTATATTTATATTTATATTTATATTTATATTTATATTTATATTTATATTTATATTTATATTTATATTTATTTTAATTGTTTATTCTTTCTTTTCCACATCCCTATGCTAAGCGACCACCCTGTGTTTCACAGTGCGCCGCCTAATACCTGTGAATGGGACAATATTCATAATTTTAATCCAATTATTCTCATCCTCATGATAAGTAGCCACCTTGTACATTACAGTGGCTTCATAATTCATGTAAATGGCAAAAAATGTTCGAATATTATTGCTAAGTTCTTAGCATCAAGCATCTTTTAATGGCCCCTTTGCCAATTGTTCGATCGAACCTCAAACTTCTTTTTATGCATAATGATTTCCTAGTCAAATCGAATTCCAAATTTGCTTCGTACAAACTAACATATATTTAATGCTGTTATATTGCACTTGGGATCTGCAGCTCGAATTCGATCCACCAAAATTTCTCTCACTGCCTATAGCTATCTTGAATACGGGACAGAACTGAGAGCTTACAGTGTATGGCATTCACTACGCTCGGCAATACTACGTCGTTTACTAATTCCAGTAATGTATCCTAATCCGTAAAATCAATTTGATGACGTTTCAATACCAAAAACTATAAATCGTCGCTTATTCGGCGTGGATGCCTCCTGCAATACGATTTGGTTCTGGAAACAGTTAAGTGGCCTTTCCGTGGCCTCAATGACAAATGTTGACGATTTTTCACTGTGAATAGTGCCTTGATCTGACTCTGGAGAGCTCTGCAAAGCGTGAATATCTTGCCGCGACAAAACATCCGCCACACAATTTTCTTTCCCCGGTTTATACATAACCTTTGCACCGCTCTCTTTGATTCGGGCTTTCCAACGCTAATGTTTTTAATATGGATTCTTGTCAGAGACCGTAAATAAAAGGGGCTCATGGTCCGTCGGAGACTGTCCAAGGCTCAGATGATTGCCAATAACTCCCTTCCATTCGTGGCATAATTTAATTCCCTTACCTTAAGCGTTCGGGATATCTTTGTTATTGGCTTGTTTCCCTGAGACAAGACTGCACTTATGGCAAAGGATGACGAATCGGTCGTCAAATCAAATGGTCGCGTAAAATCAGGATAATTAAGGATAACGTCTTCTGATAAAAAGATACTTCTAAGCTTGTCAAATGCGCTAAACTGGGGTTTATTAAAGATCACCGGAATGCCTTTTGAACGGTATTTGCTGACCTTACCACCTTCACCCTTCAGAATATTTGTCAAAGGTCTCGCTATTGATGCAAAATCTTTTGTGAAGCAGCTATAGTAACTGGTCAAACCCAAGAACGATCTCAGCTCGAACATATTTCTTGACTATTTAAATTCTTTGATGGCCTTGACCTTGTCCTGCCTCGTCTTAATACCATTTTTATACCCTTGCAGGGTATTATAATTTCAGTCAGAAGTTTGCAAAGGCAGTGAAGGAGACATTTCCGACCCTATAATATATATATATATATTCTTGATCAGCAGGAACAGCAAAGTCGATCTAGCCATGTCCGTCTGTCCGTCTGTCCGTCTGTCCGTCTGTCCGATTATACGCAAACTAGTCCCTCAGTTTTGAAGCTATCTGAATGAAACTTTGCAGATAGTCTTCTATATGCTCTCTTTTTTTTTTTTTTTTCGCTTTACGACTGTGTTGCCGTTCACACCGAGTAGAGAATGAGCCTATACGTCAGCATTCCCCAGAATGGGAAAGGCTGCCGCCAGGCCCACTTCGACCTAGCCAATATTTTATTTAAACCTTTTTTACGAGTAATACATATTATAGGTTTCTGATCACTATGTCAAGGAGGTTAGTGTTCTGACGATCTACGCCACCCGCTTAGTCATTCTCCAGTATAGACAACCTCGCTGAGGAGATTAGGCTCTCTGTCTCGTCCGGCACGTCCAACGTTTCTGATTCAAGCCGGTCCGAGTTATTCACCCGCTCCAGCTCTGGAATGGGTGATCTTGCAGAAAAAAAAATTATTACTTGATCAATTTTCAACATATTTTCATAAAATTTAAGAAATTGCCATTTTATAATAATCTAGAATTTCGGTTTTAATTTGATCGAAACCGGACTACTATATCATATAGATGCCAAAGGAATGTTCGGGAAATATTACGTATACGTAATGTGAAACCAAATTTTTATATGTATTAATGTTGTATACAATTCCTTTTAGTTTTACTTTCCATTTGATAACATTTAATGAATTCATAATGATCCAATTGTAAGCTGCAAGGGTATACAAACTTCGGCGTGCTGAAGTTAGCTTTCTATCTTTTTTTGTGATAACAAAGCCAAGGAAGTCGGCACTTTTTTTTTTTTTTTTAATTTTGACTTTTGTCTAGACACTGTTGGCATTATACAGGCTCTTTAAAACGTGTCCTATATAAACAATATGGGATTCTTCAGTTTCTGAAAAAACAATAACGTTATCCACATAGACGTAACAGATCCTTCCTATCTTATACTGTAATACAGTCTCTAGGGCCCTTTGAAAGAAGCTTGAGACATTCTTCAGGCCGAACGGTAGGCGACAGAATCGGTCCGTTTTTGCAAGCTCAATTTGGTGATATTCGGACTTAAGGTCGAGTTTAGTGAAATATTTGGCCCTCCTTTATTGGATATTTATCGACAATAGTTTTCAAATTTACCGTCCTAAAATCGACTACATTTATCAGGCGATCCCGAAGTGTCAGTGCTTTTTTTACCTACAACCCCTATAGGGTTATTGTAGGGAGACCTAGATGGTCGAACAATGTCTTTTCCGAAAAGGTCTTTAATCTCTTGATTGACGAAATCGGAAGCACCCATAGGAAACGGGTACAATTTGAATAAACTGTCTCATTATCCTTTGTGCGAATAGTCGCCACAACTTTTATGTTAAACGGTAACTTATCATTTGAGTCATCAAAGACCATCAAGTTTTAACACATAATCTGCTAAAAGCCTTCTTGCACTTTTGGGGCCACGAAAATATCCTCAATCTTCGTGAAGTTAACTTGAGCGCATTTAACTTAATAGAATTGCCCTTAAGATCAAATGTCGCTACTACTAGCGCTAACAGGTCAAGGCCGATTATGCCGTCAAATTTTTTTGTCCGTGTAATAAGAAAAAAGGGCTTTCCACACCAAAAATATGAAACTGGCATTTGCGTTATATTTTTTCAAACCCATGAAGCGACTTGACAATAAAAGATGAGTCGACGGAAGCTAAAGTTGGCAATCCTATCTCATTCTTGATGTAGCTTTAAGAGACCCCCATAGCCACTAAACATTTTCGTAGCTTCCACGCTACTGTTCGTTGGACGAATGAAAACAGGGATGATCCCCTAAAAATTGCACGGAATCGCTTTCATAGTCCGTCTCCCCTTCACCGTCTATGTCATCTACCGCATCATTAGAAATCTGATTATAATGATCCTGACTATTCCAACCTTCTTCAAACAGGTGGCTAACTATATGACGCTTAAAGTCAGATATTCTTTGAGAGCCAGTCGGTCTATTTTGTTTACTCTGCTGCTGTGCATCAATCATATCTGGCGTGGAAGAACCCTGAAGGCGCTGGAAGTTTATCAGCTGACGGAACTTGGACGATGTTGGTCCATCTTCTGGAATGGTCTATTATCAACAACGGGTCATTGACCTGGTAACATACAGATTTTACTACCTCTTTTTAAACATCTGTTCATAGTTGGGATCGGATGTTCTCTGTAATGGACGATTCTGTCTGAAAAATGTATTCTCTATGGACCTGTCATACAAAGTCTCAAAGGCATGCCTCTCGTGGTTTGCTTCTATTTCCTGTGCCATTGCTAAAGCTGAAGGCAAGTCCATAGGTCTAGCAGCAAAAGGCATATCAGTTAAGTTTCTCTTTAGCCCAGAAATAAAGACACGCAGGGCATCAGCCCTAGGATTATCGTATATAAATCGGGCATGGTAAGCTTCAAATGTCATAGTTGTCTTGTTTGTAAGGAGTAAGACTTTCTTTTAAACATTCTCGTAAAATTGTGTAGTTGACATCAGCTCTCTTGTGAGCTCTTGCTCGCGCAGATGCAAAGGTAAAGTCACGACAGCTAATAATAGCGTCGAAATTAAAAACTGTATTATATGGCGAAAGGACAGAATCAGCAGATTTATTGCGGATAATGAGAACAGTCTGATAATGTCTAGAGCTACCGCTATACCCTCTGAACAATTCATTTGCAGCTACTGCTGCCTGTCGCCAAGAAACATATTTTCCCTGAGACCCATAAAAACTCTGGAAATGATTTTACCGCATCAAGACCTTCATCACAACTAACATTGCCGGTTACAGCAACAGACAAGAATATTGCAATTTCAGCAGCAGATACTGTGGAAGCGCTTAAACTTATCAGTGATTTCCTGCAACTTTTTTAGAAATCTTCCCTCTGCACCTTTAATGCTGCCAACACCGCTGCACTTATGACTGCCTGTACTTGTTGTGCGCCCATACTCTGTTTTTCTTTGTCTTATACGTTCGGCCTCTTCTGTTTAGGCGAACTTACTCAGTTGATTAACTAAGTCTTCAGACTCTGACTCATACAACCGTTGTCTAGGTATTAGGCCACACTGCTAATGAAGCCCGAATGCAAACGAGTGCAGAAGACAATAAAAAAGAAATAGCATATTGAACGGCCACTAAGCAAGGCGCTAATCTAAGCGCTTACCTATTTACCGTATTCCTTAACGCAAGTAGTTATCCGCTATAGTACTATAGAGTACTATACTTTCAATGCAATATAATTAAGTACTTCAATTGAAATTACTTTAAATTAATGCCAACATTGTTTCCAAACAATCTTCACTTCACAGCGAACGGTCGTGTTTTTGTTTTAAGCTCCGAATTTGTGTTTTTATTTGCCTTTTGACCACCGGGGTTTCATTTCAATTTGTCTCTTAAATAAATTAATAACGTATACCGTTTAGCTGCCGCGTGTGCCTGTGCGTTTACTTTTTCTGTGCTAAATTAATTGTATTTTTCCCTTTTACTTATTTTTGCTAAGACGGTTTTCTCGCCTTCCTTTTGTGTTGTTTCTTCCGGCTTAAGCTCCGTTGCGTTTAGCTGCACCTAAGCGGTTCCAAGCTCTCCCGCTCTCTTGCCCTCGCTCTTACTCTCCCCGTCTAACCTTTTTGCTCACCGTATTTACGGACTCTGTTCTCCTGCACAGTGGTCAAAGGTTAGTGAAATGTCTTCCAATATTGTCTGTGGGATTAAAGGCTGCCAAAAAAATGTTTTGGCAGATACGCCTACTCTTTATTGTTGGCTTTGCGATGCTGTTGTTCACGCCAAGTGTGTTGAAGTTACGGGCAGCGTCGCGGATGTAATATTCAAAAATATTGGTTTACATTATTGTTGCCATGCCTGTCGTGAGGTTGAGAAGGAAATGTTATCCTTCATGCGCCAGACCAGAAGTGGTTTTAAAGAACTTATGGTCAACTTTCGCAAAGCGAACGACCTGTTCTCCGCGTTAGACGCTCAGTTTAATAGTACGAAGCTGTTAAACGAGTCGCCAAAGCGCAAAAAATCAGCTACTAGTCGGCAGCAACTGTGCCAATCCCAGCAACCCACGATCGGGCACACCCCATCGGCACAGCCACCGATCCCAATACCATCTTCAATGGTTTTGCGATCGGGTGCAATTTTAGATTCGGTAACCGAATGTGCCAGGGTGGAATTGGCGACAGCTCCGCCAGTAATTTCAGTTGAGTCCGTTGAGTCCGTTGCGGTGTCCCAACCCCTGACACCGCAGACTTCAATATTAAAAAATACCCAGGGTCAAACAAGGCCCGGATTACCGGCCGCTGTTCTACCAAAGACCCTTACTGCTGTTCCACCTTTGAAAATAATATTTGTCTCGAGGCTTGCCCCTGATCTCGAATCTGATGATGTACTTGCCTATATAAACGGCAAAACCCAAGCCGAAAATTTAAAGGTGGAAAAATTCAGGTTTTCTTACGCCAGGGACATCTCATCTTTTTGCTCTAGTGACTTCTGGCCCGAGCACGTTGTAGTTAAAGAATACGAGGCTAAAAAGAAGAAAATGGCCAGTGGGCGTACAACTCCCTAAGCCGTCACAAACTTCTTCGACCACTGCGACCACACCAATCTCAGCTGCAAAAAACTAACCACCTCCCTCCTACTTTCCTATCAGAATACTAGAGGCTTACGCAGCAAGCTCTCCAAATTGTACTCTGATAGTTTTTCCTTTGCATCCCAGGTAATTCTGTTTACTGAGACCTGGTTAAAGCCGGAGATTTTCAGCTCCGAAATTTTTCCAGGTAAGTACACAATTTATAGATTGGACCGTCTCTCCCAGCGAGGAGGTGGAGTGTTAATTGCCGTTGACTCCTGCCTTATCTCCGAACTGGTTATCCTCGATGATATCACAGATTGTGATTGTGCGTAAAACTATCATTCCCAGGTAGTTTTATTTACATAACATGATCTTATGTTCCTCCATCTGCTGATGAGCCTATTTATTGGAAACACCTTTCGGCAATTCGGGCCGTTTCCAATAGACTCTCAGATCGAGACCAACTTGTGACTTTAGGGGATTTTAATATACCTGGAGCGCGTTGGTCATCAGATGGTGTGTCAAATGTTCTTCAGACTGCGGCACAGCATGACCTTATTGATGGCCTGCTAGACTTGTCTTTGTCGCAAGTTAACCATGTCTTTAATTCTTTAAACCGCCTACTAGATCTGTGCTTCGTCTCCGATCCCGTAGGTGTGACCTTAAAAAGAGTTTCTCCATTGACGCTACCTGAAGATCCTTACCATCCTACTTTCGATGTGACTATCGATACGGGCATCGTTGTAAGGGAAAAATCTAACCGATTGGCTGATAAAGTTCGCTGTTCTCGTAAAGCTAACTTTCAAAGGCTAAACAGTTTAATATCTGAATTTAATTGGTCTAACCTTTACATGTGCACTGACATGGCAGCCGCCGTGGACATTTTTTACAGTGCCATGAACTCGTTCTTCTCATTATGTGTTCCGTTAACCTATCCGTCGGCCTCCAGTAAACCACCTTGGTTTAATAAGGAGCTGACACGCTTAAAAAACGTAAAGTCTAGGCTTTATAATTAATTTAAACTTACCGACTCTCTAACTGCTTCATCTAATTATATTAAAGCTCGGGCGAGTTTTTCCGTGCTCAACGCTCAGTGTTATAAGAATTATTTGACTCGTTGTAGGGTTCAGTTCACGCAGGACCCGAAACAGTTTTATAACTTTGTTAACACTAAGCGTAAACCTAATTTATATCCTTCCTCGCTTTTATTTAAAAATTCTACAGCTGAATCAGATCAGGCTATTACTGATCTTTTTGCTGAGTTTTTTAAAACAACTTATTCTCCCTCGACCAATTTAAACCAGACATACCCTTACTTTATGCCCTGTTCAAACTTAATTTTCAGTCGTATCTTAAACGACAGCTCTCTTAGACTGGATCTTCGACGTATTAAGCCAGTGTACTCACCGGGTCTCGATGGGTAGGCTGCGTGCTCAGGTATTGCGCGGACGCTCTGTGTAACCCCCTTCTTAAGTTATTTAAATTATCTTTAGAAACTTCTGAATTTCCCCTTATTTGAAAGGAATCCTTTATTATTCCTCTCCACAAAAAAGGTAGCAAATCTGATGCCAGCAACTATAGGGGTATCTCTAAGTTATCAGCCATTCCGAAACTCTTCGAGAATGTAATAACTCCTCACTTGCAGCATTTGTGCAGATCCGTAATTTCTCTATGTCAGCATGAATTTATGAGGCGAAGATCAACCACTACAAATGTCTTGGAACTTACCTCATTTGTTATTAAGGGTTCTAAAGCAATTTTCAAACCGATGTGATTAACAAGGACTTTATTATAGCTTTTGACTCGGTTAATCATTCTCGTCTTGTAAGGAAGCTCGGCTTGATTGGGTTTCCTGTTGATCTTCTTAAATGGATTTTGAGTTATTTGTCTGACAGGACTCAAGAGGTTCTGTTTAAAAATGCTCTCTCCAAATTCCTCAGTGTCACATCTGGCGTCCCACGAGGTAGCCACCTTGGCCCACTGCTATTTTCATTGTTTATTAATGACCTCCCGCTAGTTTTAACCAACTCTAGAGTACTAATGTACGCTGACGACGTTAAGCTATGTGTGCAGTATAAGGACAGCTCATGCCAGTCAGATTTACAATCGGACTTTAATAACTTTCAAGCATGGTGTCATACTAACCTATTACATCTCAACAGCTCCAAGTGCAAACTGATGAAATTTTCACGTGTCTCTCCCCAGTATGCCACTTATATGCTGAATGACTGCTCTTTCGAAAGAATAACTCTTGTCGATGATCTTGGAGTCCGCCTTGATCCCAAACTTTCGTTCTCCGAACACATTTCCTGCATGGTTAACAAAGCCACAGGCATGCTTGGATTCATTTAAAGGTGGTCGAAGGAATTCGATTCCCCTTATGTAACTAAGAGTCTTTTGTTTCTTTAGTTCGGCCCATTTTGGAATACGGGTCTCGCGTTTGGAGTCCTAGTTTTCGAGTCCATATTAACCGCATTGAATCTGTCCAAAAAAAACTTGTTGGTTTTCGCCCTACGGGGCTTAACCTGGGATGCAAATCTGAGATTACCGTCATACTCTATTACTTCTATTAATTAACCTTCCCTCCCTAGTGAACCGTAGAACGATGCTTGGTGTCGTGTTTCTACATAAGCTCATTCATGGGGACGTGGAGAGTCCCTACCTGCTAGGCCAGCTCAATTTCCATGTTCCCCGACTAACATCCAGATCCTATATCCCCTGAGTAATTGGTTACTGTAGGAGGGAGTTTGAAACCCTTTAGGGTTTTATGCGCCGATTACAACCGTCTCTATGACTATATTGCTAGTAGTGATAGTCTTCCCAAACTTAAAACTGTTTTGCTTGTAGAATTAGCCCGTAATTTAGAACCTTAGTAAAATGAAATTTTCCTCGTTCTTCTTCTCACGCGTCTATCAAGAACGCGTTCGTGCCGTACGTCACACGGCTGAGCCTCTCGGTCGGTTGGGCGGGAGATGGGATTCGATGACCCGCGCGCGCAAAAAAAAAATATATATATAAATAAATAAATCAACCTTTTAACAACAATTTTTTCAAAAAATAATTATATTATTTTATTACATTTTTTTTATATTTCTGCCCAGGACAGTCAGACCTAGAATGCCAATTACAAGTTATTTTTATTTAACATATACGTTTAAAACAAATACTAAAATATATAAAACAAATATTTATATACTCTTTAATTATAAATCGATATTTAAGAAATTAAATCATGTTAATATTAAGTTATTTTTATTAATTATATTTTGTGAGTGGCGCAATAATTTAAAAGTATTATACTTGTAGCTTCAGGTAAATTGATAGATATACTTTCAATTCAAAATAAAATCAGCCGGTTTGTCGGAAGGTTAATCGTCGATCAAGTCGTCAAGTAGCAGCAGTTGTCAGTAGAAGCTAATAAGTTTTTAACCCCGTTGACTTCGTCATCCCGCCGCTCTTTAACCATCTTAAAGGGTTCAGATGAACAATACAAAGTTACGATATAACTCGCAAACCGTTTCTGCATTTCTGCAGAACATTCAGTAAAATATGAAAATAGGAAATACGCCGAAGAAGTCCACAAATACATTTAAAAAATAAAAAAAACAGCAGTTCAACAAAGACAGAACAGTAAAATGTAGCCTTAGCTGTACAAATCCGTTAGAACTACCGAAACTAGCAGTGCAACTAGTATATAACACACGATCTGTCATTGAGAGAAAAGGCAACTATTTTTTCGGAAACAGAATCACAAAAGGGGACGAAAAATTGGCTTTAAATTCTCTCTAACGGCAATGGAACAACAAGTTTGACAAAAAAGTAAAAATTACCGGGAAAATAGTGAAGTTGGTGAGTATGAAATGCCAAAATGTGCAGAAAACACAAAGATCGAGTTTTATTTCAGCAGAAAACTTTTAAGAGGTGGAACCGGAGTTTCATTTATTTTTTTACTAAAAAAAAACGCAGATGTCTACGTACTAGAGGGCAGCCGCCTTTTATTTTAAATACAGTTCTTATATTTGTATATGACGAGCTGAAAGATTTGTTGGTCGCTGGGCGAGAGAAATGTTCTGCAAATGAGGCAAAATTCTCCGCTTGTTGCAGGTGTGTTTTATGTCAGTTATTGGCTAAATAGTCGATTGTTCTAACTTTAGGTAAGAATACAAGTCCAGCATGTATAGTTGCTAGTCGTACGATGAAGTACAGAGTGAATATGCAGTATACGAGCAGACGAAAGAATGCGAACCAGTTCATAAGCAAACAGTCGGAGATCGAAAATTCAGATCATGTCGGAACGCATTGTTTTAATTGCGGATCTACAGAACACCTCAGGGAGGATAGTCACGCTGCAATTAAATGGTTTTGCAAGGTGTAAAAATGATACGGGACAATAATTGTCTTAAATCATTTGGCATCAATAAAGTAGCGATCAATTTCTTGGTTGATACAGGGGCAGATACGTCCATCGTTACAGTCATATTGTTACTAATAATTTCAGATGACAAGTTGGAATAAACGGTCACAAGGCTGAGGGGTCTTGGCAACAAGAAAATATGGCCATCTTGTTGCTGATGCTCTGGTAGACAACAAAGTTCAGCAGAAATTCGTCTTGGTGCAGGATACCAAACTTAAGTAGAACGGTCTATTGGGCTTTGATTTGATGTCCAAATTCTGCGTTTTTTTATCGTTATGGATTACACTTTTCTCAGAAAGTTGACCGGTAGAACAGGATGCGTACAATAACTTAATATCTATATATATTGAAATCCACACTCATCCGCAGTTCGAGCTAGTAATGCGATCCATGGTCATATACAAATATAAGAACTGTATTTAAAATAAAAGGCAGCTGCCTTCTAGTACGTAAACATCTGCGTTTTTTTAGGAAAAAAAAATGAAACTCCGGTTCCACCTCTTAAAAGTTTTCTGGTGAAATAAAACTTGATCTTTGTGTTTTCTGCACATTTTGGCATTTCATACTCACCAACTTCACTATTTCCCCGGTAATTTGTACTGTTTTGTCAAACTTGTTGTTCCATTGCTGTTATTTTTAGAGAATTTAAAGCCAATTTTTCGTCCCCTTTTGTGTTTCTGCTTCCGAGGCGCGGTCCGAGCTTTCGGTCAGGCGCGGTTTAGAAAGGTCGAGGCCCAAATATAATCCATAAAAGCCTGTTTGTTATTAATATGATGATGGATAATACAAAGGATTGTTAAAGAGCAAGAGATGCTAAAGCGCATGCTCTCGCCAGACAGGACTCGGAAGAGCGAAGACGACAGCAGGTGCAAAACACTGCAGCACACGCTCTTGCCAGAGCCAATTCAGAAGAGCGTCGACGACAGCAGGTGCAAAATACTGCGGATCGCTCTAACTGGAGAGCACAGGCGGAAAATCGGAGGACCGAGAGAGCACGAGACGCCGAAGTCCATAGGACCATCAGACGATAGGGTACACAGGGGGAACAACGGTTGACTGTGTCATCCGCCGTAACTGAATGCACCATCGGTAGTGCGACTATACTCTCCATGCGAGGGCGGCTGGAAGCAGGTCCCTGGTCGACTTCGATCGAGGATGCTGACCAATGATAGTCGGGCGGACCTGGGCAAGTCTTTAAAATGCCCCTCCTCAAGTCAGGCGTGTTATGTGACTCGTGCTCGCTGGCTTACAGGTTCGCAGCTGAGGGGCTAATCCAGCTGTGTTTGGACGGAGCCTTCCCAGGGCCAGGCAACCCTGGGTCGTAAGTGGCCTTGCCGTGGCTTAGGGGCGAAGCCATGGTCGACAACTTCAAAGCCCCACAACTCCTCTGGCCCGCCGCGCTCGCCAGGTCGAGCAAAGCGGGCGATCATGTATTAAAATGAATTCTCAACGCCGTGCTTCGGACCTCGTGGGGGGGGTTAAACCCCAGAAGATGACAGAGATGGGCGAGGAGGAGTTATTGATGCCCAGGCAGGGTTTAATATCTAAACCGTCGTCGGATTTAGATGAAGACGAGCTGCTGATGCCAAGTCCGGTCACCAACGCTCCGTCGACATCCAAGGGGGACGGTAGTACTAGCACCCCCCAGACCATGACACACAGGTGTAGCCCAGATGGGCACCACCGGAGTAGACCCTAAAAGCGGCAAAGTTGTGCCGCTTACACACATAAGGCGGCGTGCTAGGACAAACAGAGCCCGTTTCATTCTAAGCAAGATTGCGGAGAATGAGACTGAGGGCAAGGTGGACCCAAGAGATGCTGTAGACAAAGCGAAATTCCTCGCAGAGATTGAGGATTTCGAGAAATATCAGAAGGCCAACCTGGAAGCGTTCCAACCACCGAAGGTGAAGCTTGAACGGTCACACGACGTGAGCGTTAGCGCACCTAAGAGGGCCAGAGCCACATCCTTTGTCAAGCAGACGAAGAAGTTCAGCGAGATGGGCAGAGACAGTCTGGCTTGGAGCCAGCCATTTCTCCTACTTATCAACCAGCGCTGCCTGTCGCAGCTGGAAGAAAGGTAACATAAAATCCGGTACGGTATCAGGAAGGCCAAGATCAAGGTCTTCCTTACCGAACCGGATGAACTACTAGAACTACTAGGTGGACGACACGAACAAGTTGTTGGATGACATGATCATCGACGACAAGTCGCCCAACTCCACACCAACTAACAACAATCCCGTCTGTAGTGCAGATTAACCTGAAGCGTAGCTCTGATGATCTTTCTAAGGGAGAAGGACATCGACATTGCGCTACTACAGGACCAGGGACGAGCTAGTTTCTGTTCTGACACTGCCTGGTTACACCCTACTATACACCAACTCGACAGGTAGCATGTATAGTAATAAAGAATCACTTTAACGCTTTTTTCTGTTCTAACCTCAGCACATCGGATCTAGCAGTTGCCAGATTCGTGACAGCGGATGGGATAGGCATGCTGATCACATCTGCGTACATGACCCATGACGACCCGGCTCCGCCAGAACCGGTGGTCAAGCTGCTGCAAAGGGCTGAAGAGCCGAAGACGACCCTGGTGATCGGGTGCGACGCGAACGCGAGACACACGCTCTTGGAAATCTCTAAAACAAATAAAAAGGTGAGTCACTTTTTGATCATATTATATGTCGTAACGTCACAATTTGTAACAAAGGGAATACACCAACCTTTGTATTCCCGAGTACGGAGGACCTTTAAGGGTGGGAGGAGGTGTTAGATCTCACCTTACTCGTAGAACACAGCCATTATACGATCGGAAAATGGAATGTGTCGCTACAACATTCGTTTTCAGATGACAGGTACATATTCTTTGAGTTATCGATACCGGTTAGTAAGACGATACCGAGACGTAACCCACAAAAAACTAACTGGGGCAAATTTAACGAAATTGTCTACGCTAAGGTCAGCAACAGTAGGAAAAAGGTACAATCCTCAACAGAGACCCTTGACAAGGAAGTAGAGGACCTCACGAACATTCTAAACAACACCTTTAACGAGACATGGAAGGTGTCATACTCAAGGAAGCAGTATCTGCCATGGCGGACAAAAGAACTGAGTGATCTCAGAAAGAGAGCACGAAAGTCCTTTAATGCAAGCTATAGGTCCAAAGAATGGGCACCATATAGAGAGTAAACAATACAAAAAAGCAGTATACGAAGCCAAGAAATAATCTTTGAAAAGCTACTGCGAAGCTCTAGAAGACATAATAGACACGGTAAGACTAAGCAAGATCCTTGCTAAAGGTCACACAAGCCCATCACTAATAAAACAACCTGACGGTATGTTAACAACGTCAGTCAAGGAATCCTTAGATGTTCTGGTTGACACACACTTTCCAGGGAACGTGCGCGTATACTCGGAGCGAGAAAGCTTAAGAACTATACAGACAAACACGTCTACTTTAGACTGTATCACCATTGAAAAGATACAATGGGCGATAGACTCCTTCAAAAAAATTTAAAAGCCCGGGCCTGGGCGGAATTATTCCAGCGATGCTACAGGCAACAAAGGATATCAGCAGGTGGCCTATAGCCATATATGAGGCGAGCGTCAACCTTGCGCACATATCGCTTCCATGGAGGAAAGCGAAAGTAAAATTTATACCAAAACCTAGCAGGAGAGGACATATCCTAGCAAAGGACTACAGACCAATAAGCCTAACATCCTTCATCCTGAAGACGATGGAGAGGCTAATGGACATACATATAAGAGATAAGGCGGAGAGGTATCACCTGTCCGGCGCCCAACATGCGTACCGGAAAGGTCGATCTACCGAGACAGCACTGCATGAAGTGGTGAGTCACGTCGAAAAATCACTCAACTATAAGCAATACACGATGGCCACCTTCTTAGATATAGAAGGTGCGTTCAGCAACGTAAACGCCGAACCCATCCACAGCTTGATAGGTGTTGAGAGATGCATTAGGGAATGGATAGGTGCTGTGCTCACGAGTAGGACGATAATAGCCAAACTGGGTGGCACTCATCTTACACGAGTAGTGTAGAGAGCCACACCCCACACATCCCAAGATATAACATGCCAAAGATAGATGACATAGAGTTGAAACTTTCAGAGCAGGCAAAGTATTTAGGAGTAATACTGGATGTTTGGAAAAAACTGGGGACTACACCCAAAGACTATTGTGTGACTCTACACAGCAGTAGTTACACCAATATTAACGTACGGGGCTCTAGTATGGTGGCCGGCACTCACCAAAACCTACAACATCACAAAACTAACCAGGATACAACGCTGAGCATTCTCAGGGGCCACGGGGCTTTGCGTTCGTGCCCAGCGGCTGCGTATCAGAGTGCGGTGAGACTCAAGGCAAGAAATTGCTGGAGAGATCATTGCATCGGACATCGCACTATCCGTGAAGGGATGACAGCACAAACAGACAAGGATATAGACTCCACGATCACCGAAATTAGATTCGGAATCGGCTACACGACTTCTTAAGGGTTCACTCTACACCGATGGCTCCACGATAAGCTGTGTTGTGGGGGCTGGGACTTTCGCTGAAAGTTGGGGGATCGAAACATCCTTTGGTCTCCCAGCATCAGCCACGGTCTTCCAGGCAGAGGTACTCGCGATATTGAAGGCAGCTAGACTATCATTACAGCGAGGCCTTAGGAACACCATAGTGAGGATCTGAGCTGATTGCCAAGTGGCTATCAAAGCTCTAGAAACAGTCAAAACAAACTCACAGTTAGTGGCTGAATGCAAGAGAGCCTTGAAGGATCTTGCCAGAGATAAGATTTAGGTGCCAGGGCAAAGCGACATACCAGGGAATGAGAAAGCGGACGAGCTAGCCCGCAAAGACTCACTCGAAAACAGCAACATTAAAGGGATACCAATATCGCTAAACGCAGTCCAGTCAATGATCCATGACTACTTTAAAGCTAAGGCCAACAGAGAATGATCAAGGACGAGTCAGAACCGAAGACCGAAGTTCTGTTGGGCGAACTTCGACAATGAACGCTCTAAATAACTGATTTCTCAAAGCAAGAAGGATATCAGCAGGATCACAGCAGTCTCAACCGGTCATTGGGCGTTGGGTTCGCACGCAATGAAGGCGGGACTGCCCTGTAACACTAGCTGCAGAAGTTGCAAAAAGCTATCGGAACAGGAAACGCCGGAGCACTTGGTCTGTCACTGTCCAGCACTAAACAACACTAGAATGCGTAATTTCGGTGCCTTTCAGCTAGCTCAAGATCGCGCCTATCCTTACTTTTCTTATCGATTCAGGATGGTGCTAGAGATGACTAGTCACAACCATGAAACAGAGGGTGTGGATCAAAACGGAGCCTAGCTCTAATTGGAGACTCAAGAAAGGGTCTCACCACTTCTACCTACCTACCTACCATAGGATCACTAGGAACAACCCAATCATTCGGGCACGGGAGCAACAAAGCAACACCATCATCATCGGAACACTCGGCTTCAATAGAGATTTCGGGAGCAACAAATTCAGGAAATGGCTGAGGAGCGCCTCCTGACATATAGGTGCATTTTCCAAAGTCGTCATGTTGAATCTTCGAGGCAGTCACAGCAAAATATTGCTGCTAGAGCCGAACTTTCCATGGAAGAAAGAGGATCAACTGGAACGCGAACGCCAGAAGAGCCGAGTCACTGCGAGGGATCTATGTCGACGGAATATCAAGGACGGACCAACTGAATGCTGTGAGTGCTGTGGAGGAATGGTTTCCATCACAGGTAAGTGGCTTGAACAAAATTTCCATATTTCGTAAATTTCCCAATTTGAATGTAGACAACGCATTTTATTTAAGTAGTACATTGCCGAGTCCGTCCGGCAAATATCAGTTTTGCAGCTCATGTCGTCAGAGTGTTTCAAAGGGTAGATTGCCATCCCTTGCCTCTCAAATGACTTTGACTTCCCAGATATCCCTGAGTGCCTCAAAAATTTTACATGCCTTGAGAAGCGCCTTATTTCTCCGCGAATTCCTTTTATGAGAATTATCTCCCTTGGCTATGAAGGGCAATGCGGAATTAGAGGTGCAGTAGTTAATATTTCGATTTCGGTGCCTGATACTGCTAGTGCGCTCCCCCGTTCCTTTGATTCGACTCATGTCATACAGGTTAGAATATTCCCACAATTTCATCACTGAAACTATTTGACGCGCTCGTATCCTTGAAGCTATTCGTTATTTAGTTAACACTGAGCTTTACAGGAAACAAAATATTGCTTTTAATGATGGTTGGATTACCCAAGTGGAAGATTGATAAGAAATCCCTTTCATCGCAGATGAAGCCGACCGAGAGGAAGTGGAATAGCTTCCACGTCAACTGCCACATTCCCACACAAATCGAGCAGAAGAAGATTTAAATCCAGGCGGTCATGAAACCCTTTTAGAAAATAATGATTCTGCACTTCAACGCATAGCTTTGGCCCCCGGAGAAGGCCGCAGTCCAACTAATTTAACCCTTGACGAAGATGCAGAAGAACTTTCTTTTCCAGCAATCTCTTGCGGTGCAGTAGCGACCGTCGTTGTGCAGTAGTGCCTAAGGTACTTTACATGTACAAATTCTATGAAATGCGGCGGATTCAAAATTCAATCTCCATCGCCCTACGGAAAAAGATAGGAGCAGTAACTGCTGCCAATGTGATGAATAATTCGTTTGTTGACAACCGTGTACAGCATAAAGAATATATAACATTTAAAAAGATCTTCGTACCGCCCCAGCTCATTGAGAAGCTGAGAAAAAGAAAGTTATAGCTATCATCTTAGATGTTGTAGTTATATAATTAACTACATAAACAAATCCAACCGGGGGGTGTCGCAACTGCTTCGAGAGGCCATGACTGAAATAAGATATATTTCAATTAAAAGAAAATTTCAGCATCTCGGTAGCAAGTTTATTAACGCTACGGAAATATCAGTCCAAGAAGCAGCGTACAACATCTTAGGACTGCACATGTCTGAGGCAAGTGAAGGAAATATTTTTATTAGCACTTGCCATCCAAATGAAACGGTTCGGATAGTGCGATCTAATAGAGAATTAGAGCAGCTTAGTGGGAATTCAACTGATATTTTTGAGCAAAATCTACTTGATTGGTATTTGCAAACGCACGATCAGAACCCTCCAACGAATATTATTATGAAGCGATCGACTTGGAACTGGATGAAGAAATTTCCATTGCTGCCCAAAGCTACCAGCTGCTAGATGGAACTGGAAGTGTTAAAAGACGTAAGCATGCCCTTATTTATATAAGATGGTTTCGCTTCAGCTTGAACTGATTATTTTAGAGAGCACATAATGCTTTTCTTTCCATGGAGAAGTGAAGAGTCTGAACTAATTTCGATGACAATGAAATGACATTCAGAAATAATAATGAAATCATTAAACGCAACAAACAGCAATAATTTGGCGAGCTAATCAACTACCGGGAGCAACTGATTCTGCAAAGGTCTTGCTTTTTGCTCCAACTGGAAAAGCAGCTTTTTGAATTGGAGGACTTACACTTCATTCCGTTTTCTCACATCCAGTAAATCAAACATCAGGTCCAAGGTAAGAAATGACTCCTTAATCACAATGCATTGCAAGCTAATTGACCTCCAATCAATTATTATAGACGAAATCTCGATGGTGGGATACAAAACGCTAGGATATTTAGATCAAAGACTTTGACAAATTTTTAGAAACCAAGACGAAATATTCGGGGGTAAATCAATTATAGTGTTTGGAGATCTGAAGCAGCTCAGCCCAGTAGGAGATCGGTGGATATTCTTAGAAAATATTTCAAATCCCTATAATATTCTGGCTGGCACTAACCTTTGGAGCAATTTTAGGTTTTTTGAGTTAACCGAAATAATGCGGCAACGCGACGATCATGCATTCGCGTTAGCCTTAAATAACATGTCTGAGGAAAACATGACAGAGGTGGATGTGGAACTTTTTATTGAAAGAGTTGTCTCACCAACCGAAGTTCCTAATGACGCTATCCACTTATTTGCTTCTAAGAATGGGGTTAACCAGTACAACACTTTAAAGCTGGCTCAAATAGCCACAGAAGAGTTCGTTTCAACTGCCATAGACACTGTAAAATTGGCTAATATGTCAGTACGAAACAATGAAATAACTCTTAGAAATGCCCAAAATATGAAAACGTCCGAAACCCAGGGACTGCCATATATGCTGCACATCAAGACAACAGCAAAGTATATGGTTACCGTCAATATAGATACAAATAAACGGGATAACAAGCCAATTAATGCAAATTGACAACTGCATGGTTAACAACGTAAGATTGATCAGATCCTACAGTTGGTGCCATTCCCAGGTCAAAAGTTCGGAGGAATCATAACCCGAGTCTTCCAATGCGGAAGCTCAGGACATTCTTCGGTAGAACGAAAGCAATTCCCTGTTGTTCCTGTTGAGGCTATAACAGTACACAAAAGCGAGGAAGCAACCTACAGCAAAGTCGCAGTGCACCTTTGAAGAGGCATTAAGCGAGCTTCGCTATACCTAGGATGCAGCAGAGCAACAATCGCATCAGGTCTTTTCCGTTTGGGAGACTAGATTTGGAGCTATAAATGTCCAAGCAGAGCTAGAAAGCTTAAGAGGGGAAAGGCCTTGACTACGCAATAGGAATTCTTGATCAATGGATCATAGATCATGCCATCTCAATGTATTACCACAACGTGGAGTCCCTGTGCGCTCATCGCGAAGACATTGCTAACGAAAAAATTATTTGTTCTGCTAACTTTCTATGTTTTGTTGAAACCTGGACCCCTCCCCAGAAAAAGGACAATTTAATGGACTTTAACCATATAAGAAGAATTGACAGCAATCGGTTTAATGGTATTGGGAAAAACGGAATAGTCATAATGCCAAGCAAAGTATTTCGCCAAATGTGCAATTTCTTTTTGATACTGTCTTCCCACAGAGTCCATCAGTGTGAAACAGTTGGGATTTATAGCCAGATGTGAAACTCGTGTTCCCACAGAGCTACATCTGCATCTACCGTCGGATAACAGCTGTGAGTCATGCAAGGTCATAAGCAAAGATGGCTGAAATGCATGCATCAGAAATAGCAGTGTCGCATATTTGAACTTTGGCGCATACCCTGTTTCAATTGTTCCGGTCCATTTTTGTTTACATTTTCGTTGTGAATGATGCCGAGGAGAAGAAGAATTCAGAGTTGCATCGAAAAACCATTGTATAACTATCGGCAAAAAACATACATCAAATTCTGATGGACAACTGATGGAGAAAAAAATGAGAAATTTTGGAACGGGTAAACCTTATGGACCGTCAGTTCAACTGATGGAAAATAGCCAGATGTACTCCCGTGGAAAGACCCTATGAGACAATAAAAAATCGCAAAGCCTAAGAGCCACCCATCAATCGATTGTTTTAAATATCTTGACACGTCATTTATAATTGTTTAAAGGAGTCCCAGTTTTCCTATAGCAAGATTTCGAAATGAAATTAAAGCTTACGTTGAAAAAGTACGCAAAATGAATAATAAAGTGGTAATCGTAGGAGATTTTAATATCTGCAGATCCTCAACGAGCGATGTTTTGAAGGAAAATTTTAATAGATACAATCTTTTCTCTTTGAATAATTCTGTAACAACCAAACAGCTTATTCAAATTGATTGGATATTTTCTGATACTCGAATTCTAGAATCTGTTGCCGTTACTTACGAAAAAAACTTATAGCCATCATAATGGTATTATCTTTAAATATAGCTTGTAAGACGGTATACCTAAGATATTTATTTAATTAAGGTAGTAAGTAGAATTGATTGTATGTATTAAATTGTAAATATATGTATCAAATTCTTATTAACAAATATATTAATTACAAATTGTGCAAAAAAATTATATTTATCTTTAATTTCCCCCTCGTGCATTGAGACCTTGTCGTGGTGTGGCGACTTAGTACGTGAAGTTCGGACAAAAAATATTACTAAAACTAACCGCAATCCGTAAATATTAGAATTTCTAATTACTTACTTACTCCAAGGGTATTCAAACTTCGACTTGCCGAAGTTTGCTTCCTTTCTTGTCAATAATTGCTTCGCTTTGAAGATCATGACAGCAAGGGCAAATATCACGTAAGACTTTGCTAACCGTTTGTTTCTAGAAGTCCGATTTTTCTTATTTCAATTTGTTTGCTGATAGATATTGATTGGATTTGTTTAAATCATGGAGTTGGGCTGCCGTTTATAGTTTCAGTAGGAGTCATAAAAATTTAAAGGTTGTGTGAATGTGGTACGGAAAGGACAAAAACCCACCCCAAACACAGAAGAGCTAAGGTAGCAGAGGATCTTCTTTCGCTCCTAATAACACCTAAAACGAACAAGCACGTACATGGTATCATGAAAGCCACTTGAATGTACTGACCATAGTGCATTAACGTAAAAAAAAAGTGAAGGGGAAAATTATGAGATTAAATGATTCACACTTGCACACTTCTGACTGAACTGAAAATACCCTCTGTAAAGGTATACAACAACTAAATGTTACTCACTTTGTTTGAATTTGTCCATCTTTCATTGGCTGGAGAATTTCATCGCCAAAATGTTTATATCCAATCGGAAAGTGCATTAAGTATAAGTCGATATAATTGAATCCAAGCAATTCCAACTGCTTTTCACATATTCGTCGAACGTCGTTCGGATCATGGTGGGTATTCCATAACTTTGCAAATGTCCTGATTAATAAAATTATAAACATTGTCTTAATATGTTAATACCTTGGTGGTCAAAAAAATATTCTCTCTTGAGATGTTTCCCATTTTGATTTGTGTACGAAGAGCTTCTCCAATTTCTTTTTCGTTCTCGTAATAATAAGCTGTGTCAAAATGCCTAAATCCAGTCTCTACAGCATAGTGAACTGCTGTGGAGCATTGGTATCCCTTTAGCTGCAAAATTTGACATATCTTTTAGTTCGTTATTATAATTTCTTTTATATAGGTGTTTTTGCCTTATTTGTTCCAAATCCCAAAACTGGCATTTCATGACCACTGCTAAGCTTGACTTTGGGAGCCAAGAGCAAAGTCTTCGCTCCGCATGGAGGTCGTTGGTCACCACCTAGAACTACTGCAATTTGCGAATTTTCATCTTCTTCTCCATCACATTTGGTCAAACAGCGTATAGGTAGCATAACAAAATTTTGTTTTTAACTATTTGGTACCTGAATTTGTGATAAGAAACGTAGTTGATTCGGAATTTGGGTAGATGTTATTTGGAAATATTTCAGGTGACTTTGTTTACTCGTTCACTATGTATTCTAACAAAACCGTCTTGATTTTATCGCCTTATTGCGTATTACTGTACTGTGCATACCCAAAAAGAAAAACTTATTAGAGCGAATCAAAAAAAAGATTGACTTAAAAAAAATAAAAACTAATTTTCACCATTTTTATTAGAGGGATTGTTAAAGTTTTTACTATGTTTAACTATCATAAAATAATTTAATTGATATAAATTGCTTATAGTTTTTCACGCTTTTGTATGCAGAAACACGTGAACAAGTAAGGAATACAGAAATGATATATGATGCACGTGTAGTAGTGAAGGTCCGTCTGTCTGTCCGTCCGTTATACGCAAACTAGTCCCTCAGTTTTGAAGCTATTTGAATGAACCTTTCCCGATGCAATATATTTTCATATTTAATCAAGAATTTTTGGTTTCAATTTTATGATAATCGGACTATATCATACAGCTGCCATAGGAATGTTCGGGAAATATTACGTATACGAAATACGTGTTAAAACATAATTTATATATGTATAAATGTTGTATATATGTAATTCCTGTTAGTTTTACTTTTCATTTGATAACATTTTATTAATTCATATTAATTCAATTTAACCGCAAGGGTATACAAACCAATTGCAAAACAACAAGTTTTAAACTTAAAAATATTATTTATTCATTTGGTTTTTTCCTAAACTACAACTAAAATAAAATTTAATTAATTCGTTTAAATATTCCCTTTTAATATCCTGTAGGGAATAATTTAACCAAGAGGCTGCAGATGCATAAAGGAAGCTAATTAGAAACCCATTGAGTATACAAATTCTTGCCCAATTAACATTAACAGCAGAGTAGATACGGCCGAGTTCACCTCTCTGTCCATCTATCCTTCTTTCCTGCTGTTTGTTCGTTGCGAACTAGTCTCTCAGATATTAAACTAAATGAAACTTTATCAGTCAGATTTTAATAATGTTCTATGTAGCTGCCACAAAGTAATCGAAATTAATAAAAAAAAATTGTTTTGCCGCTTATCTATTTTTGATTACATATAATTTTGATTTTATTTCTGTGCAAATACGACGACTATACATTATTGGTTTCATAGGAATGATCGGTTAAGGTCTAAAAAACGTTAAGCAATAAATATAAAACAGTTTATATAAAATGTAAAGGTAAATGCAATGAAAGTTATCAATACTGCATTACTTAAATATATACATACTTAATTTATATGATTTAATAATAATGTTAAACAATTTTATAGCTGTTATAAGAGCCTCGGAATATCAGCAAGTGTGTGACGCTTTTACATATAAATGTTTTATATTTCTCCTGTTAGGTTTTTCCGTATTTGGCCAAAATGGATAGATTCGTAACGATCAAATTGCAAATTGCAAGGGTACTCCGACATTGGCATCCCGAAGTTGGCTTCGTTCATTTTGTTTAATTGATGTTTTTGTTTGTTTTTTGTTTTTGGCCATAACAAATAAACTAACAATTTTTCAATAATTTAAATAATTTTTGGCGGTTGATAAAAAGTACACAAAATTATGAGTCTCTGCTTTGAAAGCTCTCCGAAGCTTTTAAGGCATGCGTAAAACTTGGTCTGCGGTTTGTTGTGTGTTGCTGTTCAAATAGTAGCAAATATATAAAACCTACCCGGCTCATAATTTTTTTTCTTGAAAGGTAAGTTTATTTACTTTTAAAATTAAGTTTAAGATTTGTAAATATATAAAAAGCATGCGTTGTGACAGCGAAATAGCGATACGTGCCTTAAGGCACGTTTGGGGATCCAAGACAACTTTTGTTGCCAGCTGATCGTTTCACAATTGATTGCAATTTATGTGTTTGTTTCTGTTGATGGAGTGATTTTACTTAATAGAATTTAAAATATTATAGAAAATGGCAAACCGGGTTCGGTTTGACAGATGAGCAGTTGCTCAACATATTTGACTCAGTTCCGTCGGATGAAGAAGTGTTAAGCTCAAGTGACGACGAGGACGACGACATTGATATAATGGAGGCTCTTAATACTGCGTTAGAGGATGCTGGGACTATATCATTTATTGAGGGTAATGTTGAAAATGTTCAAAGCAATGAACAGAAAGCTGAGACTACCCAGAAAACAGCAAAGAGGCCGCGATCACCATTACCAATCAGTAAAGATTCGGCGTGCGCTCCTTCGCCAAATTCTGGTGGGTTCAATGGAGCTGGTAAGCCAAATTTAATTGTTGTGTTATTTTAGTGAATAATTAGTTTTATTTACACACACAAAAAATTCGAGTAAGATTACGTGGCGAGAGAAATGTATGCAGTTGCATGTTAACAATGTAGCATTTCGAGGCGATTTTTCGCTGCCAGCAGAAATAAAGGAGCTCGAAACTCCTCTAGAGCTCTTTTGCTATTTTTTAAAAGCGGAAATCATTAATATGATCGTCGACGAAACCATGTGCACAGCTGTCAAGGATGATATTAATAATTAGTTCAAAATTAACACTGATGAGATGCACCTTTACATAGGTATTTTGATGTTCATGTCCATTTATCGCTACCCAAATCTGAAGAGCTACTGGGAACAAAATGCGTTCGGACCTATACAAGCCTGCATGACCCGAAGCAGATTCGAGGCAATCAAAGAGTACTTGTCGCTACGTAATGAGAGCGAACGAATTAAAAAGGGTGAACCAGGATACGATCCTTTGTTCCGTACGCGAAAATTTGTAGACTGTCTCAACAAACGGTTTGACTCGGTGCCAAAGTATGCCCGCCTTTGTGCTGACGAGCAAATGTGCAGCACAAAAATGAAGCATCACTTGCGTCAGTACATGCCAAATAAGCCGCACAAGTGGGGCATTAAACTATTTGTATTGTGCGATTCATTTGGATTCACATACCGCTTTGAGATCTACAGCGGTGCAGGTGATAATGTGGTCATACCTGGTCACCCATATCTGGGTGCTCCGGCCAACATTGTAGTGCGCTTAACACAAACCGTAGAAAGATTTAAGAATCACATCATTTACTTCGATAATGTTTATACATCTCTGCCTTTGATGGTTTATCTTAGACCGATAGGTATTTATAGCCTTGGCAAGTTCGAGGAAACCGTATCCCCAATTGCAAGCTACCAAACGATATTGCCATCAACAAATTGCCGAGGGGTATTTCGACTGAGCACGTTGGGTCCTCATATGGTGTCGACATAACCAATGTACTCTGGAAAGACAGCAAGCCTGTTCGCTTTTTGTCCACCTATGTGGGTGTAAAGCCATTCGAAAGACAAACCCTTGTGAAGGAACTGCAAAGGCTTCTCGCTTTGAAAGAAAGGCCAAGCGACACATTTCAATTGATTGTCCCCAAATTGTGCATGAGTATAATGCTCACATGGGCGGCGTAGATCTCATGGACGGCCTAATGGGACGCTATCATATCAGAGCAAAAACTCGGGATGCCGTAACACGTATTTTTTATCACCTAATTGATATGGCAGCCACCAACGCTTATATTTTACACAGACGTATCCAAACACAGAAAGAAAGCAAAAACAAATTACTTGCACTCCCAGACTTCCGCGAATCACTAGCCGCAGGGCTGGTGACATATAAAAACAAAAATTTACCGGGTCGCCCAATCAATACCAGCAATACATCTTCACCGCGGTGGGCAAACCAGTCTCCGTCCTCTCAGTCAGGACGAACAATAAAATCCCCATTCTTGCAGAAAGAACGGGCAAACCAGTCTCCACTCTCACATCGACCTTTTCAGCGTCAGCTCAAACATGGTAAAAAATCAAAACATCCAATATCGGACTTGCGGTTTGACCAGCTGAACCATTTCCCTCATTGGTTGGATCGAAATAGTGGAAAAAGAAGTTGCAAACACTGTTAAACTTTACAAACGCAATGCATATGCACGAAATGCAATCTGCATTTATGCTGCACAGCGAATAAAAACTATTTTGTAGAATACCATACGAAAATAAAATAAATATTCATTACTTGAAAATGTTGTTTTTCCACTCAAAGCCCCAAGCGTGCCTTCAGGCCCGCTTACCTTTCTACTCGCCTTACAGGTGAACCGAAGATTCTACGTTATTTTTAAGCACATATTTGAGCTTAAAAGCATTCATTCACTTAAGAAAAAATTATTTGAATACTTTTTTTCTATTATTTTGGAAAGTAGTCTTAGAGGGTTAACTTAGGATTTATTTATGATAAAAATTGATATTATACATATTGAATTCGTCGTCGCTTTTGTCCTAAAAGTCAATCAGATCAATTAAAGGTTGTGGGACAAATGAATCGAAGTGGTTAATCAAAATGCCTGATTGGCTTAATGGCCCTTATTGGGGGTAGAAAGCAAATAAATCGCCACGATTTGCATTTCTGGCAGTTCACACTCCTTTGCGGGTAATTTTTATATCAGCTTGGGTCCGATTGGGACCGGGATTTTCGGGTTTCGTTTAAATTTTTGCCTTTGTTTTATTTTTCTGTTGCCAACCGCAGCCGCAGTGTCCATTTATTTATCGATTTTGATCGGGGAAAAGCTGGCTAGAGACGGGAAAGTGAGAATGGACATGGACTCTAGGCCGACACGTAATGCTGTTTCTCTCCATTTTCCATTCTCCTTCTATTTTCCGACTTCTCACTTTCGTCTTTGTTCCGGATTGGCACTAAAATATCAATGCTTAGCTCGAACTGCCATTTGCTGATTGCCACCACAAAAAGGAGAACGAGGACCCCATTCACGCAGATGTCCTTATAATTTTTATAGTTAGCAGCACATTATTAGGACTACTTACACAATATGCCCTGCCAAATGGCTGGTCTGGGAATATTGCTTTTTTAAATAATTAATGAATGTTTTTCGATAAGTCTTATTGTTGCAGGCAGACTCCCAGTCCCAGACATTAAATACTTTAAAGAATTGTGTTCATAAACACTATCCCATGAATTCGGTAAAACACGAATTTTGACTTTTAATATGTTTATGCCGTGCGACACTTTAAGTTCCAGCCGTTAAGAAACACACACATAACATAAAACCAAGAAAGAAAGCTAAATTCGGCACGCCAAAGTTCGTATACAGTTATTGCTAACAATTGGATCATTTTAAATTAATCCAATTTGATCAAATGAAAACAGAAACTAACAGAAATTATATACAACATTTATACAAATTCGGTGTTCACATTTACCTTTACATATTATATTTACACTTTTACATTTTCCTGTACATTTAGTGATCGTTCCTATGGGAGCTAGAAGACAATCTGAAAAGTTTCATTCAGATAGCTTCAAAACTAAGGGACTAGTTTGCGTAGAAACGGAATGACGGACATGACTAGATCCACTCGGCTGTTGATGCTGATCAAGAACATATATTCTCTATAGGGTCGGAAATGTCTCCTTCACTTCTGACTAAAAATAAAATGCTCTGCAAGGGTATAAAAAGGCAAATCATACAGTCTACAGTGGCGCAAAACTAAGGGTATAACTGATCTAGTATTTCTACTTGGTAAGTGAAAGTTAAGTTGACCCAACAAGCAGCATTTTCAACGTCACCATGGATTAGGTTGTAAATATAAGTAATGCCTAGCATTGATCTACGGTTAGATAAGGATGGTAAGTTGAATAGTAGGAGTATACTGGAATACGAGGATAACCGCTAGTTTGCATCCCAGTTCAAACCGCGTAAAGCGAAAAGTAATAAGTTCTTTTGAACCGACTCAATGCGTTTACTGAGGGCACCAAACCCAAGATCCATATTCTAAGATAGGACGAACTAAAGAAATATATAGAGATTTAGTAACATAGGTGTCATTGGATTCTTCCGACCACCGTTTAATGAATCCAAGCCCACCTCTGGCTTTATTTGCCACGCACGAAATGTGATCAGAATAATAAATAATAAATAATAAATAATGTAAACAACAATTGAACCAAATAGTTCCCTTGCTGGACGCCAGAAGTAACCCTGAGATCATAAGATAAGGTTTTTTTGAAAAAGAACCTTTTACGTCCTGCCATTCGGATAACTTGAGATCTATCTACTTCAACAGGAAATTCCATTAAATCGAGTTTCCGAACAAGAAGAGAATGGTTAAAAGAGTCGAATGCTTCACTAAGATCAGTATAGATTACATCTGTCTGAAAGATGTGAAGAAAGTGAGCTCCAAAAGATTAGTAGTAGTTGATCTTCGCTTTATAAATCCATGCTGACATGGAGAAATTATTGATCTGTAAAGGTGTTGCAAATGTGGAGTAATGATATTTTCGAAAAGTTTTGGGAAGGCCGACAGCTTAGAGATTCCTCTGTAGTTGTTGGCATCCAATTTGCTACCTTTTTTGTGGAGAGGAATAACAAACGACTTCTTCCAAATAAGGGGAAAGTGGGAGGTTTCTAAGGATAAGTTAACAATTTCACAAGGGGATTGCACAGGGCGTCGGCACAATACCTAAGCCAGCCAATACACAGCCAGGTATTCCGGTATGTGGTTTAAAAAACTGCGCAAATAGATTGGTCGTTGCCTGAACATTATTTACGGCTGTATTTTGAAAAGAAAGCCAGAAAGGATTAGTAGTTGGCTAACGTTTAGTGTTAACAAAATTATAAAACTGTTTCGGGTCATGAGAGAACTGGGCCCTACAATGAGCCAAATAATTTTTGTAACACTGCGCGTTCAACACGGTAAAGCTTAACTGAGCCGATAAATAACAGGATAGGGCAGATTGAGCTCCGGTACGTTTAAATTTAGAATACAGCTTAGACTTGATGTTTTGAGGCGACTCAACTCTTTAGTAAACCAAGGAGGCTTATTCAAGGTTGATGGACAGTATAACGGAACACATTCAATGAAAAAGGAATTTGTGGTATCCATGGCTTCAGCCATTTCAGTGCACATGTATAGATCTGACCCATTAAAATTGTATATTAAATTATTCAGCCATTCAAAATCCGTCTTGTGAAAACAAGATACTTTTTTTGGCTGGACTGTCATATAAAATCTATAAATCAGTTCCAACTTTGAGGGTTTCATCAAAAGTAAGATCATCGAGTAGCGTCAGCGGCGCTACCCTAGTTAAATTAACTCTCACCGGATCCGAGACAAAACAGTGATCAAGCAACCGGTCTAAAGAATTTCGAACATTGTTGATTCGAGACAGCGAATAGCCAAAAAAGCGAGTAATGAGCGAGTAAAAAAATGCTGTGTTGTAGTAAGAAGTTAATTTGTGGAATTATTTGAGGACCAAATAGCACCAGGGATGTTCAAATCACCAAGAACTATTAAATGATCCCTATCCGAAAGTCGATTGGAGACCATCTGGATATCGGAAAGATGCTTCCAATAAATAGGAAGTTCCGACAAGGGAGGAATGTAGGAATGAAAATGGAGCTACCATTGACTGTTAGCTTCACACAAAGCAATTCAACATCGTTGCACTCCTCGAAAGTTTCTGTGAACACGATAACCTGGGAAGCAAACGAAAGACTATTAGAATACAATTTGGGAAGCCCACTACGTAAGCCCTTTGAATTCTTATAGGAGATAAAGAGGGAGTTGATAGCTTTTTGAGCGGGTGTTGTAAAGGGCGCAGTGGTCTGGTCGGGCTTCGAAAGACTTCTCCTACAGGCCGCCTTTTCTTAGCTTCAAACTCTTTGACGACAATAAAATCAGGCAAGAATTTGGTAGAGCTTATTGTGTCAAAAAGTTCGTTTGGGACATTTATTTAAAAAGATGACATGTTTCTACATAGGAAAATTTTAATTTTTCCACCTTAATTTTTTTTCGGTTTTAGTTCTGCTTTGAATACTATGTAATTGCCTTTATTACATCTTCCGATGTCTGATCAGGTGAAAGCCGCGAAACAAATATCTGATTTTTGGTAGGACTGCTATAAGAGCTTTCGGCAACGCAAACATATTGGTTGAATTGCCAATATCGACCGGTAATCCGGACTTGACACCCTGGGGGATATATTAATGGGAGTCTGAGGGGTAGTTATTTGTGACCCCTCAGGGGACAAAACTGTAATCACCGGAAGCACGGTCCCTCCAGCGGCACATTCTGGTACCGAATCTCTTCCTGTACTCGACCTTAAAATTCAAGGATTTAATAGCGGTTTTTTGGCGCCTAGGAGACTAATTTAATAGCTTAAGGCTATTAAATTGACTATTTAGCGGTAAGAACATTTCATAAGTTTTACGAAAACTCGAAAATACGTCCAATCCGACCTTGGTTTGCCGCATCAAAGACATAATTACACTTTCAATCTCGCGACAGGCGTCACAGCAATAATGCAAACCGATAATTCTTTTTAAATCGTCCACCGTCCGAGCTACAACACCAATGCACCTGGCATGCACAATGTTGTCGCACAGCCAGCAGGCGATAGAAAGATCATTACCTGCAATTAGCTTTTTACAGGTTTTAACGGCGCAGACAATACCGGACATTATAGAGACTTACCGCGTTTACCTCTAAGTAGGAAGAGATTAAAAAAGTGCATCTGTGCTTATGTATCTATGTATATATACATATATAGGCTCAGCGCTGGTGACAGTGTGAGCGCGAGAGAGATTGGTTTTTTTTTTATTTAAAAGATTTATAAGTTAAATATAATACATAAATACCTAACACATAAAAAGGATAGAAATAGAATAAGGACAGGGATAGGAAGAGTTCGCTCCCGCGGGACTGCTGCAAAGCTATACTTCACGAGGGCGGCTGGCGGTCATGTTGCCGCTCATCGGTCGTCTTCATTGTGTCAGGTCTGCTCCCGGCGCCTCAGCTCGCGCATCACGAATGCTGCCATTTCAGCAACCACCTTCCATTTGGATGGGGTCTCCAGCATACACCCGATTAGGTTGTCAGGTGTGAGTCGCAGCTCGTTCTCTCGCACACGAAAAAGGTGTGCTCTGCGTCCTCGATGGTTGAGCTGCCGCAGTAGTCGCAATATGGGTCGTCCTCGCGTTTGAGCCTGTGCCGATACGCCTTAAAGCATCCGTGTCGTCTCTGCATCCAGGGAACCAGGTCGGGGATGAGTCTGTAGGTCCATCGTCCTGTGCTCGCGTTGGCCCATCTCACCTGCCATTGGGCAATGGTGCTGCTTCGCTGGGTTCTACTGCCGGAGTTCCAGTAGGCCGATTGGGATTGTTCCCGATACCACCAATGCAGCTTCTTCTGACATCGTGCAGAAAAAGCTGGAGATGCGCAGCGTCTGTAGACAGCTTGCACTGTCTGCTGTAGCCGGCCGTCTTCATGGCTTCAGCCCATATCGGCGCTGCATACAGGATGGTCGAGGTCACCACTGTAGCTATCAGACGCCTGCTGTGGTGCTTGGGACCATCCTTGAGATGGCAGCTGTAGCATTGGATGCCTTGGCCGCCACGTACTCCGGGTGGCTTCTAAAGTTTAGCCTATGGTCGATCAGGACTCCGAGATTCTTAATCGCCGGGCTGGACTCAATGCTTGTCGAGCCGACCCGGAAGGTAAGTTTCTCAACGGCTTTTCTGCTGCTTATAAGCACTGCTTCCATTTTATGTTCGGCGAGCGAGAACCCGTGGTCTTGCAGCCTAGACATAAGCAAGTCGTTTGCTAGGCTGCATTTAGCAGAGACGTCGCGACGTCTCACTTTCCACAATTTTCTTCTTATATTTCAACACATAAAAACAGCCTCTCTGCATGCATGTGCGACACCAGAAATATGGGGAATTTTCAAGTTCTTCGAAAGATCCAACACAAGCTCTTTTTAGTGCCTAACTGCACTTTTTCCAAATGTTCCTTTTCACATCATCCAATTTTGACGAATTGCGAAAAGAAAAAATTTCAGAATGTTCTTTTATATTATTCCTGGACGAGCCCCCAATATTTGTAGGGTTATAACTTTATTGAGTTTCCCACAAATGTTTATTTATTATTATTTACTGAATTTCTTAACGATTAAACAATTTACATATACAGGTCAGGATCATGCTCAACACCTCAATATATACACAGACGGCTCCAAAATGGAAGAAGGAGTAGGAGCGGGCATATACTGCACAGACCCTGAGATACGGCTGTCGTATAAGCTACCAAGCCAATGCAGCATCTTCCAGGCGGAAGTATTCGTCATCGGGAAAGCTGCCGAGCTTGCTCAGAGCATAGACCGCCCATATGAGGCGATCAATTTGTTCGTAGACAGTCAAGCGGCGATAAGATCCGTGCAATCGTCAGTGGTCAGTTCCAAAACTGTACTGACAAGCAGGGAGGCACTAGATAACCTAAGCACGACTAGATCAGTGCGAATCTACTGGGTTCCCAGCCACCAGGGCATAAATGGTAACGAGACCGCAGACGAACTTGCAAAGGAAGGCGATGGACTAACTAGTGAAAGAACAGAAAATGTTCCTGTCTTGCTAAGAACGGAAATGTGATGAATCCGAGGCTACCGAAACCTTGGAGCATATCATTTGTAAATGTCCGACCCTAGCTACGGCAAGGATAAGATACCTGGGTGCTCCGATTTTGGCATCACTTGAAGATGCCTCCAAGAAGAGGCCGGGCGAATTACAGCTACTGGCCACATTGGCCTATGCGCGGCCCCGTGAGGGCCATCCGTCTTAACCTAACCTAGTACAGTTGGACCTCTATAATTAAATACAATTATATAATATTTTGGTGCAAATCATTTGATAATATTTTTTAACTTTTTAAATATGCACACGTATATATAAATTATAATTTCCAGAATTTAAACTAAATTCAGCTAAAAATTTGTTGAGTAAAAACCCTTCAGTTCCATTCCCTCCGGATTCAGGCCAGAATCGGAATCTGAAGGGAATCCGACCTGAACCAGGCCTGAATTTTTATGCAATTTTTGTTTATGAAATGCGTTCACAGCCCTAAATTCGGACTTCCGGGGGAGTCATCAGGGAATCCGCCCGGAATTCATAGAATAATTCATCGTGTATTCGAAACGAATTTCGCGAAAAATTAGACCGAAATCAGGCAAGATCGTATGAGAAATCCGCCAGAAATCAGGCAGGAAACCCTTTAGAGAATCTGGGAAACCCACCCTTCCTAATAAAAATCTGTACCAATTTATTCGTATTCATATTTCGTTTTATTGTTAAAACTATTTCTTAATTCCTAGTGTGTGTCAAATAGCAAAATGCATTATTTTAAACAAATATTTGTTATGCAGAGCAGTGCCTGCCGCTGGGTTCTTTCCATAAGCCTGTTATACGTCTTCTTTTCCATGGCTTGCCACCACACTAAGACTCCAAACAGAAGAGTCGGACGCACCACTGATATGTAGACCCAGTGCATTAGGGCGGGCGAGAGACCCCATGTGCTGCTAAGCATCTTCTTGGATGCGTATAGTGCTATGGCCTTTTTCACCCTCTCTAGTACATTGGGCTTCCATGTCAGCTTGCTGTCGAGTACAATCCCTAGGTATCTCACTTGTGTTTTCGGCGTCAGCCTGGTTGTGTTAATTTTTGGGGGGATCCATAGCTGCATCTTGTATCTCTTGGTAAAGAGAATGAGGTCCGTCTTGTCCGCATTGAAACTGAGTCCTACCTTCTCTGCCCACTCACATATCTCCCTGAGTGTTGATTCCATAATCGAGCTGAGAGTCGATGGACAGACTCCCGTGATAATGATGCTTATGTCGTCGGCATAGGCTGTTATCTTTGGGGCTGTCCTTTCGAACCTCTTGAATAGGTCGTCCACCACAAGATTCCAGAGGAGGGGCGACAGGACCCCGCCTTGCGGCGTGCCTCTGTGAGCTCCTTGCACTATGGAGGCGGTGCCCCAATCGGATTATACCCGCCTACAGCTTAGAAGATTTCTTATCCACAAGTTGACGGCAGGGTGCGTGTTAGTCGCTTCTAAGTGGCCCATTATAGCGTCTGTGTTCACGTTGTTGAAGGCTCCGAATATGTCTATAAACACTCCGATCGCATTAGCCTTATTATTTAGGGCTCTTTCAATGGTAGCTACTAACGAGTGTAGAGCCGTTTCCACTGATTTCCCTTTAGTGTAAGCATGCTGGTTGGTTGACAGCAGTCTCCACACATCGTTTCTGATGTGTATGTCCAGCAGCTTTTCTAACGTCTTAAGTAAGAAATAGGTGAGGCTTATCGGTCTATAATCCTTGGGGCTCACGTGGCTGCACTTCCCTGCTTTTGGCAGGAAGACAATCCGAGAGGTCCTCCACTGGATAGGGATATAGCCTGTTCTTAAACAAGCTGTGAATATAGCGTAAAGCCATGGGGTGATCACTTCCTTGGTCACCTGTAGCATGGCTGGGAATATTCCGTCTAGTCCTGGTGCTCTTATCTCCGAAAAGGAGTCTATAGCCCAGTGAATTCTTCTAATGGATATTAGATTAGTTGGGAGATGCTCTTCTCCAGTTGCAAGGTCCTGGTGCTTGTTCGCATCGGGTACCTCAGTGCATCCTGGGAAATGAGCTTGCATTAGTACCGTTAGGGCCTCTTCGCTGCCCTCGGTCCACTGTCCGTCTTCGCGTTTGAGCTGACTCTGTATGATGGGCTCCGTCGATAGCAGTTTCCGGAGTCTAGCCGTTTCTGGGACAGTCTCTATATTGGAGCAGAAGTTTCTCCACGAGTTCCTCTGCGCCTTGCGTATTTCCCTCTTGTAGTCCCTGAGTAGGACTTTGTATTCCTCGTTGATTATTTCATCTTTCGCCAGCTTAGCGATTTTGAAAAATTCTCTGAGTTTGGCGCGTCGGATTAAGAGGTCCCTATTCCACCAGGGTGGTTTGTATCTCTTCCTTGCTTCCGATATCGGACACGATGCGTGGTACGCGTCTAGTAATTCCTTGGAAAGGGTCTCTAGAGACTTTTCAATTTCATCCGAGGAATTCACTGTGCCTGGAGAGGTTGAGAGCTTTGTCGTAATGATCTTCTTAAACTTTCCCCTGTTTGTATTCCGGGGGTTTCTATAGATTGTTCGTTTTGGAGAGTGTTCGAATCTGTATTGAAATTGTATGTACTTATGGTCTGAGAAGGAGGGTCTCTCGAGGACTCTCCATTCTGATAACATAGTACATTGCCCCCTTATGAGTGTTAGGTTAAGCACGTTGGAGGAGGTGGGACCTACGAAGGTGTGCTCCTCCCCCACGTTTGCTATACATAAGTTAGTGGAGAGTAAAAAGTCTAGGAGTGACTCACCTCTTTCGTTTATGTCGGGGCTTCCCCATACGCAGTGGTGTGCATTAGCGTCTACACCCACGAGCAGTTGCTGGTCGTTCGGGCTGGTTTCTTCCATACTGCTGAGTTCCTCCGGTGGGGCCGATCTGTCGTGTGCCATGTAGCAGGAAGCTACCAGGAGGCGCTTCGTTTCGCCCTCTAGCAACACCACAGTCAGGTCATCCGTGCTGTAATGAGACATAAGCTTAGCGTGTTGATCCTTCCGTACAATTACGGCGGTTCTGTTTTTGCTTACCGATGGTGGGTAAAACAAATTGTAGTTCGAGGTCTTTCGTCCGGCGACGGTATTGCCCGAGGCAATCCATGGCTCTTGGACTAAACCTATGTCGGCGGACCCTTGGTCCATGGCAATGAGGAATTCCGCCGACGCAATCCTGCTCTTATGGAGGTTGAGCTGCAGCACCCGAAAGTCATGGGTACCGGACTCACCTCCATTCGACGGGTTGACTGTCAGCGTCAGGTCACCGTCCTCCTCCTCACAGGTCTCGTCGAGCATCAGTCCCTGGGCGGCGTCCACGATGGTTTCCAGACCTAGGTCCTTCTCCACCTCGCCTGCCTTCAGGGTGTGAGCATCCTTATCCCTGGGATGGCGCTTTTTGAGGCGCAGGTAGACGCTACCCATGGCCCATGCCATCTTCCCGTATCTGGGATAGAGGCTGTCTTCTGCCTCTTTGTTGATCTGGAGGACTGCACTTTGGCCCCCCTCCTTGGGTGATGGGGTCACAATATGCAGAACCTTCCAGTTCGCAGTTGGGATGTCCGGATTCTGACGCTGCAGCAGCTTTAGCGCCCGGTCCCCTTGGATTGCGATGGGGAAGAGTACCTTCGCCTTAGGGATGGACGGGATTAACTCCCTTTCCACCACCTCCAGCTTGGCCCCCTCCCACAACGCCTCCAACTGGCAAACCGTTTGCGTCAGCCACTTTCTCGTCGGATCATCCATGCACTTCAGGATTTTAGCCCCATTCAGCCATCCGGCACCTTAAAATGTGGGCATGGCGAGCGTCTGTGCGTCATGTGATGCAGCACACTTTGTTATCGACACTTCTTTTCTTAACTCCCTTCCCTTCGCGAAACATCGGCAGTTGCCGAACGCAGGTAACAACTTTCTTGCCTACTTAGTTTCGGACTTCAGAAGACGAAGACCATGTGATTTGTTTTTGTTTTTCGAAACCGTTGCCAGGAATCGGCCCGGATCGGAATTTCGGTACTGAAGGGTGAGTTAAAGCGATCAGCTGTGTTCGAATTATTTCGAAGATGTATGTGTGTACATATGTATGTACCGGAGAAGCTCATATAGAACATATTATGTGCTTAGAAGCTTAAAAGTACATAATTTTTCTTATATAAAAGAGAAATACAATTGTAAACTAACATTTTGCTATAAAAATAAAAATTAAACTAAAAAAAAGATATATATAAATAAACATTTTAAAATTTAATATTTGCAATTGAAAGTCCATCTGTAGCTGAAATTGTTGTTGTAAGCTAGTGAAGACTATTTTTGACAGGAATAAACACGTCATTTAATAAATACACATGTTTTGTAGGTCATTGTAAATGTGGAAGCAAATTAAAAGCGGAAATATTGCCCCACCACGATAAAGAACAAATTATCAAAATAGTGCGTAATACACACTGTGTATTGCTAGTAATGGTAACGGATCTTGTGGAAAACGACAGCTCCAAGGGGAAACACGTGGCATGGTAGTTTCCAACTTGAAAATGGAACCGACACATTTTTATAGAGCGAAAACAGCTTCCAATTTAATGCGATCTGAGGATGAAGTGGAACCACAGCTTCCGTTTTTCGTAATGCCAAATACGAAGCGACAAAAAAGTTATATTGAAAAGCAGATGCAATAAACGCCATTTCTGACATAAAACGAAGCCTTAGAGGGCATGAAATAGTGCGGGACATCGGCAAGGATCCGATAAAAGTGTACATTTGGTCTCCACATCAAACGAGAGTCTATAATAAACTGAGGAAAAATAGCCGTTTGTGCATATATGCATCTGGAGGAAGATTCCTGGAGTACGACCACGTAGATGGAACAAAATCTCAGCATATATTCCTCCATATTGCCGTTCTCTACTCTACCGTTGGCCAATTTGTGGCGTCTATGTTGACCGAGGAACAGGACATAGTTTCTATGTTACTGCGGTGGATCCAAACGGGTGCGCAGTATCCAAGGAAAGTGGTAATATCATAAAAGGATATATTTACTTGTATTACATATATTAAGTTAACATTAATGCAGGTGTGCGATTCGTCAAGAGCTCTCCTATCGGTTTGTTGCCTTGCATTCGTTACGACATAGTTGAGGTAAAGGCGATCTAATATTAAGATTAGTAACGGCCATACATTCGTTTTGCAATATGAGGCTGCTTTTTTGATGGCAACGATAATCGCTCTCTGTCCGCTCTTAGAAAGTTAAGAGTGTAAAATTCTAAAAAATAGAATGAGATTGCTTGTATGTGTAAACACAAGAACAACCATGAGAATACGTGTGCAGTTTATTTTGTCCACCAATCCAGAGGATGCCCGAAACCTAATTAAAGCTCTTATGATTATTTCGAAGTGCAAGACATCTGAAATGTATGGAAAATTATGGAACGCAAGTCTGGACAAAATAAACTATTATCACAGACTCGGAATCAATAATGCTGGATTCAGGTAAATTAATTCAATAATCAACAATCCGAATTATTTAACGCCTTGTTTTGATCTTCAACCCGTTTGTGAGCTAAAATTCAAGACAATCAAGTTTTAATTTTTTTTTAACTTATTTATATATATAGGTTCTTAGGAGAATACATTCGAAGACGATTCCCCTTTAGAAACTTCATCGAGTTACCTGCTTCGTTGGGCGGCGTCAATTAGCCTGGAAGTCGATGATTTAATTAAAAACGAAGAAGGCGACAACATAAATCCTCGCGAATACGATCACTTTGCAACAAGGCTTATAAAGCAAATCAGGACAATTCAATTGTGGTCCTCAATCGCGCAAACGGCCTTCGGCAATGGAAGGATTCCAGCCAGCAGCGCACCAGTCGAATTAGAATTTAAGCAATAAAAAATTCCGTATTGATGCCGCATTGACCTGGCTACCGAAAAATTAATAACTTATTATGATGGAACTACAAAATTGATCGATTGTTTATTAAAAAAAGGTGATCTAACTCAAAATGAATATAGAGACTTCTCCTTAGAAACAACTGAAAATAGTTTGATCCCGGATATAACTGTAAGTTTTATATTGGCAAATGTTTCCAACACCTTCGTATACCAACCACCTGGAACTTACTTTCTATGTAAAAAAATCTGTAAGATTGGCATGCATCATCAATAGAGAATACTGACATAGAAATATGTGAAAATGGCTTTTATAGCTCTCATTATTCGGCAAGAGTGGCATTTAATGGGTTCGAAAACTGGCGTGGTAAAAGAAAACCAATGTCGGGCGCTATACCTTAATAAGGAAAATATTAATTACAATGACATTCTTTCAGTAAAGTGCTATTCTTTACCAATGTTAAAAAATGGCAACGATAATTTGAGCCTCGTCCCTTATGAAAAATCTAATTTCTCGCTAAGCAACACATGCGCTTTTGATAGCATTTTTCAGTTAATTCTGGCAGGACAAGTAATGGGCTATGTAGTGAAACAACAACAGTCAAACGATTTCTTTGACATAGTTGAACATGCCCTCCAGAACCAGTCCCCGGGAATTCGCTGGGGACATTCCATACAAATCCCATGCGGACATTGCACAGAGCATGCGTTCACGGCGGGGACGTCGAAATACTCGGGGATTCGTCGGGGAGTCCGCAAGGAATCCCTGGGGACTTTCCTAGGGATCTTCGAAAAAATGTTCCCAGGGAATCTCATGTGAATTTCGAAGTCAAGTCCTCGAGGAATCGCTAGGGACAGCCAGGGGAAAGCCTGGGGAAGGTTTCCGAGGAATCGCTGGGGACAGCCAGGGGAAAAACTGGAGAAGGTCCCCGAGGAATCGCTGAGGACAGCCAGGGGAAAACCTGGGGAAGGTCCTCGAGGAATCGCCTCGGAAACCTTATTGAAAGTTCCCGAGGAATCCCAAAAGAAACCCAGAGAAATTTAAAGAAAACAATAAGAATTATTTTTTATTCCTGTTTGCGAGATTTTTTTTATTTGCATTATTTAACGCAATACATTGCGTGAGCAAGGGCCTTTTTTGGCGGCTGGCTCTGATCTTCCAATGAAGATATGCTCTCTGTAAAGAAAATAAAATATATCAGTAAAATATCTTCTGCATTATGCCTAAAATACGAACATACCAATCAGAACAGAAAAAAAACGAGGAAAAGCTTTCAGTTTTTTCTTCCCGTTCATCCCGTCCACATTATATTTTACCAAAACTTCTTCTGAAATAACTGTTTTAAGTGCTTTTGGAAGTGAATTCCGTTTTATTAGTTTGGTCACAGCGGTAATCTGCAAAAAGAAAGACAAAATGAATTACATGATCATTTTGACTGTAAATATTTTACTTACACACGGGTCCGTATTCCCCGGGCCCAAGCTTAGCTCCAGAGCCATGAGCGCATCTTCATCTGCCACCGGGAAGGCAAAATTAACTGCACTGCTTTTGGTCTTCCCCTTAGGAAAGACTTAAGGCAGTGCAGTCAATTTTGCCTACGTCAAAATTGTCAATTCTTTTGACTATGCTAGACAGAGGGTCGGTCTGCTCCTGTGTTTCTATTATGAAATCATCTTCTAAAATAAGATATTAATAAAAAATAGTTAAATTAATTATATTTTATTTAATTTACTTACCCTCAATAGCGGAATAGAGGGTGCTAAATTGGTTTAGTGACATGTTTAATGCTTCCCTCATTTTCTTTTGGGCCTCAGCCACTGTCGCTGTCATATCCAAGTCTGGTTCAGACATTATAGTAGCTAAACACTGCCTACCAGCTACGGGCGGCTTCTGCCCAGCAGAGGCCACAGGACCGCAGCCGGCAGGAAAAATTATTCACTACGCAATATAAAAACGCGAAGATAAAAATGAAAAGTTGTCCAAAAAGAATTCACAAAATTTAGAAAAAATTTTGAAGAACAATAAAAAAGAACTTTTTTGTTTTTTTTTTTTTTTAGAGCACAGAAAACGAAACACGTCCGGTCCCTATCCAGGACCCAAACAACAACAGTCATCTCAGCAACTCCGGAATGTTCAAAATGATAGTCTTTGGCAACGACAAGAACAAATGTTCATGCGATCTGATGAAAAGATGTCAGTCCTTGTAGCTCAACTCGACAAGATGTTCCAGATGATGATGTCAATGATGAATCTTATCACTGACCTTCTATCAAAAATGGCAGCAGGTTCTGCACAAGCGATCTCTGGTCTTCTCCCAGTTCATCCATCCCAACCATGAGTCAAATTGAACTCAAAATTGGCGTGTGGAACGCTGACGGGCTGGCCAACAAGGCACTGGAGCTGGAGCTCTTTGTGCGGAAACATCATATAGACAATATATTGGTCAGCGAAACACACTTCTCCTCTCGGTCATACTACAAGCTGCATGGGTATGACATTCACCAATCAAATCATCCGGCCGATCGCCATCGGGGGGGCTCGGCAATTCTCATAAAGTCCTGTCTCAAATACCACCAGTTTGCAACAATGGAACATCAATGTGCTCAATGGATCGCAGTCAAAGTTAAAACAGACCACGGTGAAATTGTCATTGCATCCATTTACTGCCCAACTAACTTGCAGCGCACCAACAACGACTTCAGAACTCTTTTTGGGGAACTAGGACCCATTTTTCTAATTGCCGGTGACTGGAATGCGCACCATCGACTTTGGGGCTCTCGAAACTGTACTGCCAGCGGAAGAGCATTGGCAGACTGTATTCTTAGTTCAAATATCCAGGTCCTTGCAACCGGTGGGCCCACGCATTACCCATACAGTCAACGTACACCATCAGCAATCGACTTTGCCATACATGGAGGGATTCGATCTGAGCTTATCACCATCTCAGAAAGCTTGGAACTAAGTTCTGACCACATCCCCTTGGTTATTGAACTAAGGACTGCTGCTTACAAGCTCTCCCGTAATAAGCATATTCTCCCTCAAAACGCATGTATTCCTCGGTTTCAGGCAGCTGTTAACCAACTTGTTAACCTCAACATGGTCTTAAACTCTCCTGATGACATTGACGACGCAACTGAGCTCTTTGTCCGAAATATCCACATCGCTGCTGAATCCTCAACCTGTGGACAAGGTTCAATTAACTCACAAGATCCACCTCATGCCCTTTTAAAACCTGAGGTTCTGGATCTGGTGAGGGTCAAAAGAGCCTTGCGTCGCAGATTCTTGCGGTCGAGAGATCCGGCCGACAAAAGGGCATATCGTCGTGCTGAGGACGAACTAAAAAGTTGTTGCATACGACGCGAAATAACTATTTTGCTGATCTGCTACGAAATGCTGATCCCACAAAACCTTATGGACTTAACCTCTGGAAATTATCAAGATCAGTAAAGAGGCAGCCCCCTCGCAAAATCCCTATCAAGCGTGCTGACAACTCGTGGTGCAGATCGGATTCCGAAATTTCCTTGGCTTTTGCTGACGAACTGGAAAATCGCTTTCGGCCATTTGATTTTGCAAAGCGAGAAGACGTGGAAAGTACACTGGCATTCCTCGATGCTCCCTCCCCAGAAGCAGAGCCTATTCGACATATAAGCCCGGAAGAAGTTTGTCTGCAAATCAAGAAGCTGCACCGTAGTAAAGCTCCAGGCTTCGACGGTATTGATAGCAGAGTTGCGAAGGCTCTTCCAAAAAAGGCTATATTATTTTTAGTCCTCCTGTTCAACTCCATGTTACGTATCCACCACTTCCCCACGCAATGGAAGTGTGCTGTGATATCGATGATTCCGAAGCCAGGCAAACCGGAGAACCTTGTTGCGTCTTACCGACCGATAAGCTTGCTGCCCACATTCTCTAAAATATACGAGAGAATATTTCTTAGTAGAATGATGGCAGTAAGAAGTGTGCAGGATACCCTCCCAGATCACCAGTTCGGATTCAGAAATTATCATGGAACCCCTGAACAAGCTCATTGAGTTACCCAACACATTTTGGACGCCTTTGAAAATAGACAATACAGCTCTGCTATTTTTCTGGACGTCAAGGAAGCCTTTGACAGAGTGTGGCATAATGGCTTGCTATTCAAGCTAAAGTCTTTATTGCCAACTGCACAGTTTCTCCTGCTGAAATCCTATCTCCTGGAAAGAAATTTCATGGTTGAAGTGAGAGGCGAAAGATCGACCATCAGAAGCATACGAGCTGGCGTTCCACAAGGTAGTGTTCTGGGTCCCGTATTGTACACCCTCTTCACCTCTGACTTGCCAAATCCCGGAGATCCGGGAACCCTCCTGGCAACGTATGCTGACGACACAGCCTTCATCGCAAACTCTCCGTGTCGAGTTGAAGCTTCCAGAATGACTCAAAACTTCCTGAAGACTTACAGCGAGTGGACAAATCGCTGGAACATATGCATAAATAGCAACAAATCCCAACACTGCAACTTTTCCCTGAGGCACCAAATCCTCCCTAGGGTTATGTTCCAGGATACGATAATCCCACAAACTCCTCAGGCAAATTATCTGGGTTTGATCCTCGACAAGCGGCTCACGTGGAAGCAGCACATCGCTAAAATAGCAGCCACATGTCGTAGTAAGCTAAGGAAGCTAAATTGGATGCTCAGAGCAGCTAGTCAACTAAGTCTCAGTAATAAAATACTGCAATACAAGGCAATAGTTGTCCCATCAATGACCTACTGCATTAAATTATGGGGAACGGCATCCGACTCAAATATCATGCGAATTCAACGGATCCAAAACCGAGCGTTGCGCACGATTACAAATGCACCGTGGTATGCGAGGAACGAAGACATCACAAAGGACCTGCACATCCCCACTGTGAGAGAGCAAATTAACCGACACTCTAGTCGGTATAACGAACGGCTACGAGCTCACGTTAATCACCTAGCTGCTTCATTGGCAACCCCGAGGACCAGGAGAAGGCTTAAAAGACGACATCCAGGAGACCTATGGATACGAGGGCGACATAGAACGCGTGTCCTTCCCCAATAAATGTACTTTTGATCGTCATTTGTTGTTTACCAAAAACCTTTGTGTTATCCATATTTCCTATTTTTCGTTGCTGTTCTGTTTCCTTGTTATGATTTCTACTATTGCTAGTCCCTACATTTTATAACCATTTAATTGGTTGCTTAATGTAAAAATAAAAATATGTTACTTCAAAAAAAAAAAAAAAAACCCTCAATAGCAAAGCCAACTTTTGAATTTTTTTGGAAGGCTCCATCTTGTGCGTATCTAAAAATAATAAAAATTACACACATATTTCTCATTTTATGTTCTTTTCTTTTATTTAAATTATTTATTTGCATAATAATTCACATGTTCATTACATTTCAAGTTTTAATAAATTACACATTTATTTATTTTAATTTAATATTATTCATTCACAATAAATTAATTTTTAAAATATTATTATAAAAAGATATAAATATGATTATGAATTTATTTTATTTTTTATTTTTTTATTTATTTTTTATTTTATAGCCGTAACAACCCGCACGCTCTTATCTCCTCTCTTTTCAGTTTCATTTGTCCCATTGGATTCGGTTTTAATGTGCTTAATCAACATTTTGCACATTTGTTTACATACATTTAACAAAATCCAATTGTTTAACGAAATGCACATCATAAAAATAGCACACACTGAACTTACCTGATTAAATTTTAGTTTCAATCCAAGATCAAATATTTCACAACCAAAATTGCTGTCGAGCTGTGCTGCACTTAAATGTGAAATACAAGACAAGGAGCAAGACGAAAACGAAAACCGACGCACAGTAGCGCCTCTCGAACAAAAGCCGTTGCAAAAATAGGAAAATTCATAATCGCAAAATCGAATTTCCCAAGGATTCCGAATCTGTAACCAAAAAAATTTTCAGATTTTTTTTGTGGAAGATATGAGCATTCAAAGTCGAAATTATTTTCCGTGTATGCGTCATACAAAAAAAAATAGGTAAATTAGTCGACTTTCAGGTAATATTACACAAAAACTACATAACCAATCGTTATGATTTTTTTTTTTAAATGACAGGTATATTCATTAACTCTTATCCAAATTAAAAAAAAGGGTAGTTTTGTGTGGGCTTGTACAGGAAAATCACTACCTGCCAGGTGTCCATTATTTTCGCCTTTTTCTGGCTAAAGTAGTCTATAACTTCTGAAGCTGCCCAGAGCCGGTAACCACACTATGACTACACATTGCGTGTATCTTTCCTGAATCAGAATCCGTTTAGATCGGCTGCGTCCAGCTGCGACTCTGGCATTGCGAAGCAAAAAACCGAAGCAACTCAGGGTAAAATATACCAAAATACCAAAAAAAAGTATGCGCTTACCTACAAATATACCAACTGTAGGGCGCAACCGATTAACAAAAAAAAAAAAAAAATTTTCAGGGTTCAAAATATTTTTATTGGATCAAATAAACAAAAATAAAGCAAAAAAATTAACAAACTTTTGTTTTTAAAAATTCGTTTTCATGGGAAAAAATTGATTTTTTCACTTTGATAGCCTATAAAAAGGCGAATTTGTGGGCGTGGCACATTATACAGTACATATATAAATTTTACAACAATTACCTGTCGAATGCCGTTTAAATTTTTCAATTATCTTATTTGGTTCAAAAGTTATGATTTTTGCAACGTAAAATGAGGAAAGGCGATACTGTGCGACGGCCGAAAATTCTGCCGCGTGCCACATGACGCAGCACACTTTGCTTTCGACATAGATTTTCTCCCTTCCCCCCTATTTGCATCTCACTTTAATTTGCGAACCGCTGCTCCGAATGAGTTCGAAAACAATGACAAATATACAGTCCCAACTTCGTGCAACATCGACAGTAGCCGAACGCAGGTAAAATTTTGTGTGGCTACTTTATTTCGAACTTTGCAAAACGAAGCCCATGTAATTTGTTTTTGTTTTTCGACAATGTCGCGAGGAATCGCCGGGGACAAGAATTTTGGTACTGAAGGGCGGGGACAGGAATTTTGGTACTGAAGGGAGTATACAAAACTAATATTGACGCCCAAACATACAGGAGAAGGGCACAAATTATAATGAGGTTTTTAAAGATAGAACCAAAAGAAAATCTAATTCAAAGTTGGGACGATCCGTCGATGCTCGGGCGGCTCAGGGATGGCCAGGACCTGTCGCAGATATTTGTTTGTGTCAGGTGTGGCTGCTGTAAGAGACTGCCGACCCGGTCCCAGAGTATAAGGCAGGAGAATTACTTAGTAATTAGTTAGAGGTTACGTTTATTTAACTTCAGGTTTACAAAGTATTGGATACGGGATCGCTCGATCGGTCGTCCTGCCGCGTCTGTTAGGATCCGCGTGTTTGGTTCCCGGCCGGTGCACTGGACATTGCGTATTGCCTCCCAGAGAACGAAGTGGTGTCCGCCAGGTACCACAAAGAGCTATAACGGGAAGAACGGTGGGTGGTGACGACCCGTTAGCGGTCCGCAGGCTCCCTCGAAAACCTTTCGGTCGACCGCGAGAGGAAGAGAAAATATCTCGGGAACCTTTTGGTCGGCCGCGAGAGCAAGAGAAAATAACTCGGGAACCTTTCGGTCGGCCGCGAGAGCGAGAGAACATTAACTCGGGAACCTTTCGGTCGGCCGCGAGATAGACGTACTGCGGATCGGTGAACCGAGCCGGGAGGAGGCGGGTTAAGGGGGAACTACTACGATAGCTAACTACTATGTATGTATTAGGCTAACCAGATCAGATGACCCAGTTTAGCCAACCAAAAAGACTTCAGTGCTGACTTCTGGATGAAGCTACTAGGTAGGCTTACCTCGCCCGATCGCTGCCGGCTGCTAAGTGAAGATTACACTGGCTGCGGCCCGTCTTATATAGCGGCCTGGCGGGTGTCAGTGTGCCCGTCCTGATGTCTGGCGTTAGCCCCTTTCGCTTCTGTGCCTAGTGCCTTCTCCCCGCAGTGTGCCCGTTTGCGTGCGCTCAAGTGCGCGCGCGCCCTTTTGTTTGAAATAGAATCATTCTTTCTATTTAATCGGCTTCTTTCTCTGTTCTTTCTTCCTGTATTCTTTATATACATTTTACTATTTCATGTGCGCGGTACGCGTCACAAAGTATTGATTGCAGCTGCAATGTAATCTGTTTGGGCAATTTTATTTTTAAAGCAATCCCATCTTTTAAAGAGCTCTCAATTTGTTGGTCAGGCTGTAACTCTCGAATAACGGAGTTTTCATCAATAACACCAACTCCAAAAGAGTTGGAAAATATGGAACATGCGGTGGTAGACCTTGTTGCCATGTACGGAACAAAATGTTTGTAAAAAAAATGTAAATTAAATTTAAAATTAATTAAAACTAAATCCATCTTATATTATTTAAGCCTGTTTTAAGCAGAATTATTAGATCACAACAAAGTTTTTTGTATTAAAATGTTTAACCGCCAAATAAAATGCAGCCCTGGATGTCGACAGACAAAAATTAATACGTGCCTGGCCACACACACGCAGACAACGTTACTGTCGAATATAATAAAAATTGAGCAAGATATTTAGCTTTTTCACGAATAATTAACGAATAGAATAATAAACGGCAAATTCTGGCTAAAAAAGATTTTGGAAATGTGAAGGATTTCTGGTGTTGTCCTGCTAACTTGCTATCAACTTAGCAGGGCCACTTTGTGTTAAAAAAAATTAAATTTTAAATGGAGCAACAAATTTAATTCGTTTACGACTAATTAACGGCAAATTCTATCTAAAAAAGATTTTAAACTTACAAGAGTTGCCTGCTAATTTGATACCAATTTTATGTTTTAAAAAATATATATTAAGAACTTCAAACACAAAATTTATTTAAATTAAAATTTTTTTTTTTTTTTTATCTTAAAGTTTAAAGGAGTTGCTTTGCTAACTTGATGGACACTCGGATCGAATTTTGGGCCACGCCTTCAACCTTACGAAAGCGTTCTTCATGGCCTGGTTTATGCTTCGCACCTTCTGGTCGAATACCTTGACCAGCAGATCGTCCAGGATCGATCCCATTTCTCCGATGTGATGCTTAGGCGCCTTTACCTTCTTGGGTGGGTGGGCCGGTTCAGCGGGGGCCTAGGAGAGCGCAAATGACCCTGCTGCGGGATTTTGTTTTATCCCTATCCGCCAGGTGAGACAAGCTATCGATCGTTACGGTACTGACGCCGACCACGCCGCCGGCCAATGTGGCTTATTTACGGCGTGGATTACAGGAACCATCAGAGCAGGTGCAGTGTATACCTGGTAACTCTAGGCCTGCACGATTTGGGGCTATCCATCGGTGTCCGAGGGTTTCTCCCCGACTTTTAACGATGGCGGTTGTACCGCCCCGTCTCAATCGCCAGAGCCCCATTTTTGGGTGAGCCGCATCACGGAGGGGTTGGCAGTTGGTCTGCTCCGTGACCTTTTTTACCTCTGACGCAATCAAACGTTTTAGGAGGGAGATTTACTACCACATCCTGCCTTCTTGCCAAAGGCTTGGGACAGCCGTCCCAATTGAAAGTCATAGCGGCCATCTCTTGTCAGCGAGCAGGGAAGCTGCACACCGAAAAGTTGCTACCCAGCGTCCCCTTTCGGATTGCTGGTAGCACCTCTACAAGCTTGGTGTTCGCGCTTACCAAAAATGCAAACAGTTGATCTGACAGCAGGAGATAAGCAGCACGCAGCGTCTGCAGACAGACTTGCACTGTCGGCTGCAGCTAGCACTCCTCCTGGCTTCAGCCCATATCGGCGTGCAACATTATTGTCGAGGTCACCACTGTAGCTATCAGACGCCTGCTGTGCTGCTTCGGACCAAGCGTAGTGGCCATAATCCTTAAGATGGCGATAGTCTTGGATAGCCTTGGATGCCTTGTCCGCCAAGTACTCCAGGTGGTTTCTGAAGTTCAGCCTATTGTTGATCAGGACTCCGAGATACTTCATCGCCGGACTGAACTCAATTCTTGTCGATCCGACAGGGAGGGTTAGCTTTTCAACGGCTATTCTGCTGCTTATGAGCAATGCTTCCGGTTTACGTTCGGCGAGCGAGAGCCCGTGGTCTGCCAGCCAAGACATCAGCAAGTCAATTGCGAGGCTGCATTTAGCAGAGACGTTGGCCAGGTGCTTCTCCACCGTGACTAGCGCTATGTCATCTACGAACCCCACTACGGCGCAGCCATCAGGTAGTGTTCAACAGGATTCGTCACGTTATGTACCTGGTTGCCCTTGTCGGAAGTGTACATCAGGACGCGGTCCTTGAAGTAGTCCGCTATCAGGAGGGTGAGGTACCCAGATAGACCACCGCGCTGGAGTGCCTGCAGGACCATGCTCCAATTTGCTGAATTTAATGCATTCTTGACGTCTGGGGTGTAAACCAGGCAGTATTGCTTGGAGCCTCCCTGCAATATTTCGCCTTTGATAGCATTTCCTGCCATCAGCGCTACTTTACAAATCGCGTCGATCGTGCCTCACTTCTGAAACCGTGCTGATGGTTCGATAGGGCTCCATGTTCTTCGATTTCTCTCTCCAAGTTGATGCAAATGATGCGCTCGAATATCTTCCCCAATGTGTTGAGCATGCAAAGAGGGCCATATGAAGACTTGGGGATGAGCACTTGCCTTTGTGGGGTCCAGATTCTTGAAAAGGTACGCTCAGCGATGCACCTATTGAATACCTGTGAAAATAATCTTGGGTGGGCCTTGATTACGGCATGGAGTGCCACGTTGGGGATGCCGCTTTGCTGCTGGCCACCGCACGAATGATTTCCTCCTCGCTGGTGAGGACCGCCTCGCTCACAGCTATGCTCGGAAGCATTAGCTGTGGCTGCGCAGGGAACAGAGTGGAGATCATTGCTCCACGTTGTTTCTGGGAGGTTGGGATCGGCTGCCTGCAGAGTTTGCCCATGAACAGCTTGTACGCCGAGCCAAATGTTTCTTAGTCTGCTGCATCACACAGGTAATGGAAACATTTGCTTTTACTCCTCCTAAAGGCCGCCTTGAGGCCCTTATTTCTCTCCCAATAGCGGAACTTGAGCAGCGCTTGCTTGGGACGTCCTCTGCCTCGTTAGCATCTTCGCCTTGCAGCGAGGCACTCACACCTGGCCTCGGCTATTTCTTGGTTCCACCAGGGAACTGGCCGCCTTCCTCCTCCTCTAGTGGAGCTTACCATAGCGGCATCGCAGGCTGCCTTGGTTCTTGCCGATAACCTATCTGCGCAGGTGTTTGCGTCGCCAGTAATGGTGTTGCCATCCATAATGGCTGGGAGCACCTTTCTTTTAGGGTGTGAACCCTATGCTCTGGTTGCCGATTGGGACGACCCTGCAGCCTGTGCGTCGCCTGGAAGGTTATCACAGCATGATCGCTGTATGTGAGTATGTCTGTAACTTCCCAGTGTGTCCCTCGCTGTGTCGTCCTCGAACTCCCCCATGCAGTGGACCACGAGTTGAAGTCCCCAGCGATTAATACCGGAGATCGTCCACGGGCGTATTGGGCAATCTCATGCTCTATGTCCCTGAATGCATCTATTTGCAAGCTCTAGGCTAAATAGCAACTATAAACGGTAGTTCCCTGGACCCTTGATCCTGGCGTCCGGGTCTCGACGCCCTCTGCGATAGGTGTTCGGGGGACTGCCCGTAGCTCCAGATGGCTGCACCGCCGTCCGCGCTCTGTTGCCATACTCCCTCTGCTTTCGTTTTGTACGGTTCGCTCAATACAACTATGTCTATATTCTTTTCGAGCACCGCCTGTGACAGAAGATCCTGGGTAGCTCTGTAGTGATTTAAGTTTAGCTGCAGAAGCTTAACCATTCTGCATATTTTGGTTTACCTTCAGGGCAGGGCTTGCTCAGGGTCACATTGGCAGCTTCCCCCGCGGGCTTCCCTTCTCGTTTGCACAGGATACACCTGGGTTTGCCTTGGCAAGTGTAGTGCTTGTGGCCGGTTTTCCCGCATCAGAAGCAGGAGTCCTGCATGGCCTTGGCTACTACGTCAGAGGCTCGGCATCTAGTTGAAAAAAGCCCAATGCCCATGAATTTAAAGCATGTCCTTTTCTGTCTGATGCGACAGATCCCATCCGATCCGGATTATAACCTTCTTGAGCAACATCCGCGCATGATCGGGTCTGAGGTTGACTGTAGCTGTTTGCGTCCCGCCAAATGCTTTTCTCATTCTGGGTGCAGCATCCCCAGGGATGTCACAGTCCTCCCCCGCGAATAGGGCCAGGGTCACCGCTGGTCATCTCATTCAGGTCGCGGATCTCCACTAGGACCGTTTCCCGCATGGCCGTCTTTAGGGCTGTTTGCCGCTCCTGCGTGGATGGGTTCTGAGGCTTCAGCATCCTTAGGAGGAGTCCACCATTGACAGTCCTTCGCAGGCCTTGAACTTCGTCCTTGAATTCTTGGAGGGAGGGCTCCAGCCTTTAGGCAGTTTCAGCCTCAGTATACCATCATACATAACGTTCCAGAGGATTCGCCCACGGACTGAACATTGGAGTAGTCCTCCGGTGACCTGAAGTTGCTGGTTAGCGGCGTTTAAACTGTACAGAAGGACGCGGTCGTTGAAGTGGTCGGCTATCAGCTGTAAGAGGTCCCAGATATACCGCCATGTTGGAGTGCTTGTAAGACTTGGCTCTAGTTTTCTGAGTTGAAGGCGTTTTTGACGTCCAGGGTCTTATTTTTTATTTTTGTATTTTTTGCAACCTAACTGCTATCTTTCGCCTTCAATCGCATTTGCTGCCAGCTGCGTTACGTCGCAGATTACATCGATAACTGTTCGCTTTTTCCGGAATCCATGCTGATAGCTAGATAAGGCTCCACGCACCTCGATTTCTCTTTCAAGCTTGTTGGATATGATGCGCTCGAATATTTTTCCAACGGTATTCAGCATGCAGAGGGGTCGGTATGAGGACGGGTCGTCGTTCAGCTTGCCAGGCTTCAAAATGAGCACGAGTTGAGAGTGCAATCTGGTCTGGGGCTTTGCGTAGTTTGCAGCTGGCGAGTGCGCTCAAGACTTAATCTTCGCAAGTCGGGATCGGTTAGCCCGCAGTCATGCTGGTTGGCCTTAGGGGCAGCGAAGCAGGGAACAGGGTGGCATCTATTGCTTCCAGCTGCTTCTGGAAATTTTTGTCTGGAAGTCTGGTTAACTTACACATTACCAGCTTGTAGGCTGCTCCGAACGGTTTCCTGTCTGCAGCGTCGCAAAGGTCCTGGAAGCACTTGTTTTTGCTTGTCCTGTTGGCCACCATGAGGGCTTTCTTCCTTTCCCTGTTGCGGGACTCGTAATGCTATTGCAATGAGTATTCGCTTCTGGCTGTGGCTTTTCCTGGTTCCATCCGGGGGACTGATCGCCTGCCACCTCCTCTAATGGAGCTCTTAATCGCTGCGTCGCAGGCTGCAATAATCCGCGCAGGTGCGTGCCTCGACTATAATGGCTGCGTGGTCGCTGTAGGTGAGCAGATCGCAACTCCCTAGTAGATACTCCGGGTGAGCTCTGGGCTGGCAAAGGTCAGGTTGATGGTTGACTCCCGTCCTGCCTTGCTGTAGGTACATCTGCCTCCATCGTTAACTAGCCAGACATCCAGGGTTGCAAGAACATCTACGATGATAGTTCCCGTGTGGTAGACCACGCATTAAAATCCCCTACGATTAGTACCGGGGATCTTCCACGCGCATTCTGGGCGATCTCCAGCACTACATCGCCGAATGCGTCTTGTGCATGCACGCGAAGTTTAGCTCAGGTGGCTCGACAATCTCTGTGATAGGTGGCCCGCAACTACAGCGTAAGTGCCTTCGCTGCATTTGATTAGAATGGCGTCAGCGCGCTGCTTTCTGGGCACCGCTTCGTGAGGTGCGCGGTTCCCCTTGAGCTCACTACTCTCCGCTCTGGTATGGGGATACTTAGGTCTGGATTTGTTGACATGGCGCTTTTCCCGTACCGGCCATGCACACCGCGTTTTGGAGCGTACCTGTCAGCATGAGGGTGGTCTGCTGGCTTGCGCATGAGCTAGAACCTTTGGAGTGGCCCTCGGCCAGCGCATCAGATATGTCGACCTGCAGCCTCTTCATGGCCAGCATGGAGTTAATCATCCCCTGTGGCGCACCACCTTTACCTCTCCTGACTGGTTCCTTTCAGGGCTCGCAGCGTCCCAAGTTCTTTTCGGGTTGGCAGTTTTCTTCTTGGTGTCGCCGAAAACAAAAATTGGCACATGCACTTTTGGGGGTGCGGACACCGGGTGCGTCTCGGCCATGTTCGCAGGAGGTGAGCGTTGGACATTCAGCTTGATTCGCTGGAAGTTCCTCAACAATTCCTCCTCTGCCCTAGCTACCGCTAGTGCGCGGGTCTAGTCGTACCGGCATGCAGGCAGCATTTCCAGGCTCATCGCACCTGCTCCTTTTTGGGGTCCCTCGGGGCACGGAATTTTTCCTCAATGGATGCCTGGTGGGAGTTATACCGCTCCTTCTCCATATAAGTTGGCCTATTAGACGGTATCAGCTCAATTTAATTAAAAAAATAAAAATTAAAAACCACGGCATAGTTTTAGATGGGAATTTACAATTAGAAACCGCGGCTTCATTTTAAAATGTTTTAGATGGGAATTTAAAATTAGAAACCGCGGCTTAATTTTAAAATGTAATATCGCGCGGAAAAATGTGACATCTGGAAAATTTGAGAGTTGGAGGTGGTCGACAGAAAGAGAGAGGCGCTCACTAGATGCGGTAAGGATCCCTCCTTACCTTCAGAGTCCTATGCCAAAACTCTGGGCGCCCGGAAAGCCTGCCGGAGCCGATCCTTGTATGTACTTGCGCCAGGGAGTCTCACAATTCAGTGTTTACACTTTCCAGCGTCGCACAGTAGCGCCTTTTCTCATTTTACATTGCAAAAATTATAACTTTTGAACCAAATAAGATAATTAAAAAATTTAAACGGCATTTGGCAGGTAATTGTTGTTAAATTTATATATGTACTGTGCCACGCCCACGAATTTATTCAGCGATTCCTGAGTTCTCCAATAGGCAAAGATTGATTATCAATTATATCTTTACCATGTTCCAAAATTTTGTGGACTGTCGGAGTCAATCTCTTATGTGGATACTTCTCAGCCAAGAGTGAAGCTGTGATGGAAGCATATTTCCCATATTTCAAAGAATAAATTTCTCCTTGCAATTGAGTACATTCAAGTTCGTACCCAATATTTGAATGATTTCCTCGTCGATTCAAGTTATTTCTGCAGCAACATGACAGTTTTCAAAAAATCTGCGAGAAGTATTTCCACCGTTTGAGTTTCCATATCCTGGTTTTGGGCAGTCCAAGTTGCTTTGAAAATCTTTTGGAAGCATAAGTTGCCTCTTCTTAGGTATAAATAAGAAACTTAAAACTTCATACAATCCCATTTTAAAGGTATGTTTTATCAATCAATACAAAACATAAGATTCAATGTAACAAATAAAGGCTTTAAAATCAGTTGCGCCCTACTGTTGGTATATTTGTAGGTAAGCGCAGACGTTTTTTTTTGTATTTTGGTATATTTTACCCTGAGTTGCTTCGGTTTTTTGCTTCGCAATGCCAGAGTCGCAGCTGGACGCAGACGATCTAAACGGATTCCGATTCAGGAAAGATACACACAGTGCGTAGTCATAGTGTAGTTGCCGGCTTTGGGCAGCTTCAGAAGTTATAGACTACTTTACCCAGAAAAATGTGAAAATAATGGCAGGTAGCGATTTACCTGTACAAGCCCACACAAATCTACCTTTTTTTTAATTTAGATAAGAGTTAATGAATGTACCTGTTATTAAAAAAAAAAAAATCATGACCATTGGCTATGTAGTTTTTGTGTAATATTACCTGAAAGTCGACTAATTTACCTATTTTTTGTTGTATGACGCATATACGGAAAACAATTTCGACTTTGAATGCTCATATCTTCCACAAAAAAATCTGAAAATTTGGTTTTAGATTCGGAATCCTTCGGAAATTATCTGTCGAATGTGCATGGTTTAAAACGATTTTGCGATTATGAATTTTCCTATTTTTGCAACGGCTTTTGTTCGAGGGGCGCTACTGTACATCGTTTAAGCACTTGCACTATATCGCGATGGGTAGACTTTCGGAGAGCGGAAGAACACGTCTTGCCAGTCAGTACGTAGTACTTACAAACACTTGTGTTATTTTTTTCTTTTTATTCAAAAGATTTATTATTATTATTATTATTATAAAGAAATTACCAGCAATTATAAAGTGCGGCCAATTTTGCCTTGTGTTAAGCAATAGCTACAATGGCCTTCTGCTTAATATCTATTTTATGATATGTAATATGTGTAAAGTAACAATGATGGATATATACAGTACGTACTATGAGGTTTGTAACAATAATGGTTTTTTTTTAACTTAAGCATTTATTATTAACAAGTTTATATATATATCTATGTGGGTACTTGTTCTAGTTATGTATAGTAAGGTTAAACTTATATGTTATTGTAAAGGTTTATGGATTTAAGGAATTGGATAGTCGTGGATATATTTATGGGATCTACTATTTCTTCTAAAGTTTTTTGGAGGAATTTACTTCTGTGTTCAATGTAGATAGGGCATTCTAGGAATATGTGTGATACGGTAAATTTAAGGTTACGTTGTTGGCATGTGGGTGGAGGTGTTTTATCAAATAGGTGGCTGTGTGTCAGTTTAGTGTGTCCTATTCGGAGTCTCATAAATTTAATGGTATCTATTCGAGAGATGGTTGGTTTTAAAAGTTCGATGCTGTTTTCTTTTTTTGTGTTAATGAGTTTGTAGTGTACAGAAGTGTTGTTCCATATAAGTTCCTTTTGGGCTTTCATATGGTTATTGATGTATTTAGGGGTATCTGGTACGTTGTAGTTTATTTCTGATATTAATGGCAGTGTGGTTGCTTGCTTAGCAGCTTGGTCTGCAAGCTCGTTGCCCATAATGCCTGAGTGTCCTCGGATCCATATTAAAGTGAATTTATTTTTGTATTTATAGATAATTTGCCTAAAAAAATTTAAAATATTCAATACTTTTCAAGTTCTAGGCTTAGAAGAATGTGCGTACTTATTATTTTGACCAACCCATTTTCATGCATTTTTTATAAAATCGATCGCAGTCTTTACATTTCAAATGCCAAACTCTCAAGGTAGTTATTTTTATTATCTAGAGTATGGTCGAAAACTAAAAGTAAAGTGGTTTTTATCCTTAGGTTTATTTAACAAGTTTTATAAGACTTGAAGAAAACCACATTCTCGTGTACTTATTTTTTTGGCCACCAGTGTGTATAGTAGGTAGAGTTATTAGGGTTTTCTAGAGTGGGTCGGTGCATATAGCGAATTTTCCTATTTGTTTTTCGGCATATTTACATGCGTAAAGAATGGCTGCTATTTCAGCAGTGAAAATGGATGAATAAGGTGGTAGAATTAGGTGGGTTATGATGTGTTGTGTGGAGGTTACGCTGCACATTGGGATGAAATGCCTTTATTTTGGCCACAACCGTAATTTTAAAGCTAGAAAGTTGAAACTGGGATAATTTGCTGCTTATATTATTTGTGAATTTAGGTTTTTTTTTACACTGCCACCTTTCCTTCCCTGCCGCCCACATAATAGAACTGCAGTATATTCATATAAAATTCATATTAATGTTGTTCTATTTTTTCTTCATTTTTTTTTACCCCAAATGTTAGAAAATTTTTTTATTTTAATATTTTTGCATATTATAACATAGCTTAATAAACGAAAACTTAAAAATAAGTACATAAATTTGTATTAATATAAACGTTCTTCTTCTAAATCAAAATCTAAATGTGGTATACTTGTAAGGTCGTCTTCAACACTAAATATATTTATATATATATTTATTGTCGTATTTAAAATGTGAGAAATATCTTTAATAAGTAGATGTGTTGAATTTTCCTTTGCAAGTTCGGAAGTAAATCTTCTTTTAAGCCGTAAACTTCCTTCGTCATAAAAGACCCGAGGTCGTCCACCAAGATTACGATTACAATCATCTTTTGAATATAATATTAGCTCCGATGCAAACCAGCTAGCATTTTTTTCTTTGAAGCGACAAATATTTCTGTGTGCTATGTTCAGCAGTCTTTTTATTTGAACAATAAAGTTTTTTATTTTGCTTTTAATCATCTCATTGCAAATAAGACTCTAAAGGGTTCATGCAATTCAAAGGACGTTCTACAGTGGCGCAAAACTAAGGGTATATTAAATCTAGTGTTTCTACTTGGCACGTGAAAGTTAAGCTGACCCAAAAGGTCAGCACTTCCAACGTTACCATGAATAAGGTTATAAATAAAGGTAATACCTAGCATAGTTCTACGATTGGATAAAGATGGTAAATTGATTAGTAGGAGTCTACTGGAATAAGAGGGTAACCTCTGGTTTGTATCCCAGTTTAAACCGCGTAAAGCGAAAAGTAAAAAGTTCTTTTGAACTGACTCAATGCGTTTACTGTGGACCCCATACTGAGGGCTCCACACGCAAGATCCATATTCTAAGATAGGACGAACTAAAGATATATAAAGCGATTTAGTAACATAGGGGTCATTGAATTCTTTCGACCACCGTTAAATGAAACCAAGCACACCTCTGTCTTTATTTACCATGCACGAAATATGATCAATAAAGTCAAGTTTAGGATCCAGGCGGACTCCCAAATCGTCAACAATAGCGATTCTTTCCAAAGAGCAACAGTTTAGCGTGTAAGTTGCAAGCTTGGGAACGACACGAGAGAATGCCATTAGCTTGCATTGAGAGCCGTTAAACTTAATAAGTTAACGCGGCACCATGTTTGAAAATTATTAAGATCTGTTTGTAAATCTGACTGGCAAGAAACGTCCTTATATTGCACGCAAAGTTTGACGTCATCCGCGTACATAAGTACTCTGGAGTTAGTCAGAACTTTGGGCAGGTCGTTAATAAATAATGTAAACAACAAGGGTCCCAAATGGCTCCCTTGCGGGACGCCAGACGTAACCCTGAAAACAATCTAAGAAGATCAACCGGAAATCCCATTAAGTCGAGTTTCCGAACAAGAAGAGAATGGTTAACAGAGTCGAATGCTTTACTGAAATCAGTATAGATTACGTCTGTCTGAAAGTTGTTATGGAAGCCCTTTATAATGAAGGAAGTGAGCTCCAAAAGATTAGTAGTAGTTGATCTTCGCTTTATAAATCCATGCTGACATGGAGAAATGATAGAACTGCAAAGGTGCTGCAAAGTAATGATAATTTCGAAAAGTTTTGGGATGGCCGACAGCTTAGAGATTCCTCTGTAGTTGTTGGCATCCGATTTGCTACCTATTTTGTGGAGAGGAATAACGAACGACTCCTTCCAAATAAGGGGAAAGTGGGAGGTTTCTAAGAATAAGGTAAACAATTTCAGAAGGGGATTGCACAGGGCGTCGGCACAATACCTAAACACACAGCTGGGTATTCCGTCGGGATCTGGCGAATAAACTGGCTTAACACGGAGAAGATCTGAATGAATAGAGCTTACGTTTAAACTAGGACTGAAAATTATGTTCGATTTGGGAATGATGTAAGAATAAGTCTGATTTGAGTCAATAGAGTTTGAATATGTAGGTTGAAAAAACTGCGCAAATAGATCGGCTATTGCCTGATCATTATTTACGGTTGTATTTTCAAATGAGAGCGAGGAAGGAAGAGTAACTGGCTTACGTTTAGTGTTAACAAAATTATAGAACTGTTTTGGGTCCTGAGAAAACTGGGCCCGACAACGAGCAAGATAATTTTTGTAACACTGCGCGTTCAACACGGTGAAGCTTTACCGAGCCGATAAATAAGAGGAGAGGGCGGATTGAGAACCGGTACGTTTAAATTTAGAAAACAGCCTAGACTTTTTGTTTTTAAGGCGACTCAACTCTCTAGTAAACCAAGGAGGTTTTTTTGAGGTTGACGGGAAGTATAACGGAACACACTCAGTAAAACATGACTTCATGGCACTGTAAAAAATATCCACGGCTTCCGCCATGTCAGTGCACATGTATAGATCGGACCAATTAAAATCAGCTATAAGATTATTCAGCCGTTCGAAGTCCGCCTTGCGAAAACAAAGGACTCTTTTGGCTGGACGGTCAGATATATTCTGTAAATCGGCCCCAACGTCGAGGGTCACATCGAAAGTAGGATGATAGGGATCTTCGGGTAGCGTCAGCGGCGCCTCCCTGGCTAAGCTTACTCTCGCAGGATCTGAAACAAAACAGAGATCAAGCAAGCGCTCTAAAGAATTTCGTACATGGTTGACTTGAGACAGCGAAATGTCAAACAAGCCAGCAATAAAATCATGCTGTGTTGTGGTTAAAAGTGAGTTTGTGGAATTAGTTAAGGACCAAATAGCGCCTGGGATATTAAAATCACCAAGAACTACTAAGTGGTCCCTATCCGAAAGCCGATTGGAGACCATCTGGATAGCGGAGAGATGGTTCCAATAAATAGGAAGTTCCGACAAGGGAGGAGTGTAGGAACAAGTAATGAAAATGGAGCTACCATTGACTGATAGCTTCACACAAAGGAATTCAACATCGTTGCACTCCTCAAAAGTTAATAATTCAGACGTGAGGCTGGAGTCCACCGCTATGAGGACACCACCCCCCCGTCTGAAAGGCCGATCCACTCGGTAAACCGTGAACGCAGCTGGAAAAACTTCGGAGCTCAAAATCTCCGGCTTTAACCAGGTTTCTGTGAACACGATAATCTGAGAAGCAAACGAAAGACTATCAGAATACAATTTGGGAAGCTTACTACGTAAATCTCTTGCATTCTGATAGGAGATGAAGAGGAAGTCGGTTAGTTTTTTGGAGTGGGAGTCGTAAAGGGCGCAGTGGTCTGGTCAGGCCTGGGAAGACTTATTCTGACAGGCCGCCGTTTCTTTTTCTTAGCCTCAAACTCTTTGACGACAATATACTCTGGCCAGAATTTGGTAGAGCATATTGTGTCAAACAGCTCGTTTGGGACATTTATCTTGAAAGATGAAATGTCCCTAGCATAGGAAAATTTAAATTTCTCCACCTTAATTTTTTCGGCTTTGGTTTTGCCTTGAATAAAGGCTATTACATCTTCCGATGTCTGAGAAGGGGAAAGCCGCGAAACAAATATCTGTTTCGTAGGCGGGACCACAGTAAGGGCTTTTGGCAATGCAGACGGATTATCTGGATTGCCAATATCGGCCGGTAATCCGGGCCTGACGCTCTGGGGTGGTAAATTGATGGGGGTCTGAGGGGTCGTAATTTGCGATCCCCCAGGGGACAAAACGGAAATCATGCGGTGCACGGTCCCTCCAGCGGCACATTCGGGAACCGAATCTTTCCTCACACTCGACCTTAGAATTTTCGGATTTAATCCTGAGGTCGATGGCTGATCCTATGGAGGCTGCTGTTGAGAACCCACTGCTGGTTTAAAGGATTCGTCAATATGTTGCAGACCAGTGGCAGTTTTTTTGCGCCTAGGGGACTCATTTAATAGCTTAAGGCTATTAAATTGAGTATCTAGCGCCAAGAACATATCATGAGTTTTGCGAAAACTCGATAATACGTCCTTAAAACCGCTCTTGGTTTGCCGCATAAAAGACATCATCTCGCTTTCAACCTCGCGACAGGCGTCACAGCAGTAACGCAAACCAATGTTTCGTCTCAGATCGTCTACCGTCCGCGCTACAACACCAATGCACTTGGCATGCACAATGTTGTCGCACAGCCAGCAGCCGATCGAGAGATCACTAGCCGCAATTACCTTCTTGCAGGTTTTAACAGCGCAGACAATAGCGTACATTATTGGGACTTACCACTGTACCTTTACGTGAAGATAAGAAATAGTGCAGCGTACATTATTGGGACTTACCACTGTACCTTTACGTGAAGATAAGAAATAGTGCAGCTGCACAGAAAATAGGAGAGAGAGAGAGCGGGTGAGCGGGTGAGCGTGGGAGCAAAAGCTTACTAGGTTAACGTTTAGCTGTCGCGACGGCGCAAACAACTGCTAAACGAAAAAGGCGCTAAAAGGAATGAAAAATTAGCACAAGCAAATCACTGGCAGCACAAACTAAAATTGTGCAAATAAATAGAATTAAATGTACAAATCAAAAAAGCTGCATGCACGCGAAGTGAACGGAAACTTTATTTAACACAAGGTAGAGGATTTAAGTAAAACCCCGGTGGTTTTAAATGCAAAATATTCACAAAACGAGAGCGCAAGAAAAAAACACGTCCGTTCACAGATTTTTAGATTTTAGTTAGAAAGTTTATTATATATTTGATCACTTTTGGTCCTAAATTCCAATCAACGAGTTCAACTATGATTGTGTGAATTCCTATTTTGTCAAATGCTTTTGAGAAATCTAGTGAAATTATTGAAAGGTGATTTTTTCTGGATAGGGTGATGGTAGTCAGATAATCTAGCGTTGCTAGAGATTCTGATACCGATTTTCCCTTTTTGAAGCCCATTTGACGACTATCGAGTAGTTGGCTGTTGTTAGCTAGCCACCATAGATATTACTTTATCCATGACTTTGGATAGAAAGCTATTTAAAGATATAGGACGATATGAAGATAATTCTGTTTTATTTGAGTCCGGTTTTAATATTGATATAATGTTACTTACTTTGAATTGTTGTTGAATGTGTGCGTTGGAGATATGGTTGTAGAGTTTAAGTAGCCTTTGCATTACCGAATCTGGTGGATTTTTTTTCATTGTTTATCTAATGCGGTCCCTACCTGGTGTTTTGCCTTTAAGTTGGTTTATATCGCTTTTCAATTCAATAATAAAAATATCGCATTCTAAGTGTTGGTTTAGAGAGGATGTACTGTGGGTGAAATTGTAGTTTGTGTGATCTAAAAGTTGGGTGGAAAATATTATTAAGTGATGCCTTTGACCAGAATTCACATAGGGCTTTGGGGATGTCATGTTTGTTTGTATGAGTGTCAGAGGTATTACTGAGGTTAATGAGACAATGGATCTGGGTTTTTAATTTGAGACCATTGATTGATCTATTGATTTTTTTCCATATTGTTGGAATTGGAGTTTGTGAATTGATATCTGAGGTGAATTCGTGCATGGCTTTGCGTTTTTTTGCTTTATTTCCCGTTTAAGTATTGCGTAAGTTTTTTGTAAGTTATTATATTGGTTGTATTTATTTTGTGTAGGTCGGTGTCCCACCAGGGGACCTATTTGGATGAGTTTGGGTGATATTGTGGTATGGATAAATGAGCGCTATGCCTTATGATGGCAAAAAAGGTGGGCAGTTTCTTGGTTTATTTGTTGGCTGAGTGATCTGCCGTCGGAAAATTGTTAACTATAGTTTTGATAGAGGGGCCAGTTAGCTTTATTAATGTTAAACTTAGGTTTAATGACGGAGGAGTCAGCTGATTCATTTTTAAAAAGTTGGATTGAGATTGGGAAGTGGTCACTACCTGGGAGGTGGTTGTCAATTGTCCATTTAGAGTATAGGTATAGTGCAGGAGAAGCTAGAGAGAGGTCATTATGTGTAAAGGTGTGGTGTGTAGTAAAGTGGGTGGGGAGCCATTATTATGAGTGGTTAACAGGAATTTGTTTAGGAATTTGAATAACAAGTTTCCTCGTGAGTTATTAATTTGTGATCTCCAACTTTTGTGTCAGCTGTTAAAATCGCCAGTTATTGAATAGGAGTGTTGATATAATTGTAAGCGTCTTGTAATTCTTGTAGGGTGAATGGTTTGTTAGGAGGTATATATAACTGGAAAATATAGTGAATTTTATTTTAGAGTGTACGGTTACGGCGATTGAGTCAAAGCTTATATTGCGGATTTGGGTTTGTTGTTGTTGTAAGAAGTTGTGAAACAGGAGGGCTACTCCGCCATAGGGGTTGTTCGAGTTATTTATGTGGTAAAGAGTAAAGTTAATTGGGATGGGATCTCTTTACAGAAAATTTATAAAGATAGGACGATGGGTCTTCGATGAACGGTGAGCTGACGTGAGGGTGTCAGCCACCGGGTTACCAGGTAGGAAACAGTTTTATTTTGGTATTGGCAAAAATAGTGAAGGGGCACTCGCCGCGAGGAGACCGAGAGGAATTTATAATTGGGGACATTCCTCCAAGTTAGAGGCTATGCATCCGTCAGGTGGGATCGCAATCGGCTCTCGCTGAGAAGGTCGCCACCAGGGATCGCATGTTCCGCCGCCAGCACTCGCTGTCGGTCCAAGCTATGCGGCCGGCTGAGCCTGGCCCCGGACAAGTATCGAGATTTAAAAATTTATTTATAGATAATAGCATGAGTGAGCATCTGTGTTCCCGTTGAGAGTAAAATATAATTAGTTAAAACTCTTCATTTCGATATTTTGATTTATTTATTTTCTACAGTGTACTTTTCTTCAGTGTAATTTCGATCGCTATAATTTCTTTCCATATAATTTTCCTCAGTGTAGCGTACTTCCATTATTTCTACATACATTTTTCTCAGAGACATTTTCTTGGGTTAGGGTTTTCGGATTTAGTTTGTGGTTATGTTTGGTGTCACATTTTAATTCGGATCTGGCAATGTTTGAGCTTAAATCTACTATATAGCGATACCGCATCGAGGCTCGCTGAGATTTGATGTGCACTTGGCCATTCTGGCCGACTTTACTCTCTGGCCTCTCGTTGCGGTTTCACTTTCGCCACTCACCCGTCTCTCCGCCTCTGGTCCTGGGCCGGCACACTCCCTCGCTGTCTCCTGTTCCTCGCTGCGTTAGCCGTCACTCGACGCCTGGGTTTCTGGGCGCTCCTCGCACTTTGGTTTTCACACGCGCTCGGGAGTGGCACTCTCCCTCTCCAACAAAATTTCGTCCGCCTTGCTTCACGTTTTTTTACTTCTCCCTCTCAGCTTCGCCATGCGAAGTTTTTCGTGGCTTCATTTCGAAACTTCCAAAAGCTTATCACATCGCTTCCTCTCGCTCTTTCGATAGGACGCGTGCCAATTTTGGGGGGTTGATTGCATAGCGTGATCGTGTCCTTTCTCACTCTATCTTGCATGCTCCGTTTGATCATGTGAGCGCTGCCCGTGGTGAGTTTCGTTGATACGCCTGTGTGTGTGTGTCCGTGTGCGTTGAGCTTTTAGGCTAGCGATGATAGTTCGATGCGGCTATCGTATATGGCTTTCTAGCTAAATCTAACCTTAATATCTAGGAAAAAGGGCTATTTAAATCTTTTATATATTACTTACATTATTTACATTATTTACATTGTTATTTACATAATTATTTGGTATTATCTACATTATTATTTTGTTATTATTAACATTATTAATTATTAATATTTACATTATTATTTGAATTATTTACATTATTTATTATTTTTATTTACATTATTATTTGTTAATATTTTGTTATTTATTTTTGCGGAGCCGGCAGGTTCCTCACATCCCCCTCCTTCTTCGGGGGATGCAACGTGACGGTGATTACGTTGCGCTTTGTCACATGGACGCGGAACTCCACGTCTCCGGCGTGGAAGAGAAAATTTAGTTCCGCTCTCCGCTCTGCATCTTCCTCGCAATGCAGGTGGTTGACCAGCGAGGCTGCTGTGGGCCTCGGTGCTGCGTTGGAGGCTAATGGTGGCCTCGGTGGCGTCTGTAAGGCGGCTGATGGCCTCGATGGCGGCCGAGAGGCGGAAGATGGCCTCGATGGCGTCCAAGAAGCGGTAGATGACCTCTGTGGCGGCCGAGCTTCCCTCTCGTGGAGGCGGTTCTACCAGTCCAGCTCCACCGCCCAGCTTGCAAACGCTGGTGGAGTCTCGTCGGCTTCCGGGGCATTCGCGGCGACGGGGACTGACACGACAGCCGCGGCCTGACCCGCTGAGGAGTCGCAGGGGACCAGGGCTGGCATTGGGTCGTTCTCGACGTCCTGACTCGTGGCAGTCAGCGGAGGCTCGGCCGGATCGGTATCGTCCTTCTCCCCGGGGTATTCGATCCTTTAGGATCGAGTCCTTCCAAGAGGGTAATTGGCCCGCTGCTTTCGATCCGTTGGGTGTGGGCTCATCCGACCCGTTGGGATGGTCTCCACCGGACCCGTCTTCGCCTGGTCGGGTGGCTTCTTCTCGGTCGTCCAGGGTGCCTGGACACGGCCCAATGGCCTCCTCGATGCACCGTACCAGGTGCATCCAATTGGGGAAGTGGGCCGACGCCATGGCTGTGGGCGAAACAAAGTTTTATTAGCCTTCATTTGGTTAGAGGCCTACCTAGTAGAGCTTGGAAAACATCGAATTTTTCAAGCATCGATGTTTCAAACATCGATGCTGGTACCATCGATATATCCGATGTTAAAAACAAAAATACATCGATGCATCGATACATCGAAGCTTGTAAAGGAAAATTTTACCCGCCCATTTTAAAAGACATGTGTACCTATGTATATAAAACAAAACAACATTTTATATTGTTCCGGACAATTGCAAAGTAGTTTCATCAAGTTCTTAAGCTTAAAATAGTTCTACTTAAATTAAAATTTATATTTACAAAGGAGATCATAGTTACGATTTAAGAATAGATTTTGGTTTACTGTAGATGGTTTTACGAGCATCGTCTCTCTGAAATGACTTGTCCTGCCTTGCCGAACATTCGTTCGGAGGTGCAGGAAGTAGCCGGAACGCACATATATCTTTTGGATAGATATCTCAAAACATCTTCGTCTGAATTCTAAAAAAAAAAAAAAAAACAAAAATACAATTAGTTGTTGCATTTATATTCAGTTGTCAAAGTAGTCAAATATATTATATATGTCGGAGAGAGCCCATTTATTTCCATTTTCGGACGCAGCAAGTTCTGTTCGTATCGGTGGCGCAATCGTAACTGTACTCGCTAAGCACATTCCAAGTTATTTCACCAGTTTTGCAAATCATAATGCTATCTCTTTTCTACGCCCTTACGAACAGACCTTACTCAACAGCAGAGTCTGTCTCTTTTCCTGAGCTGTTGTGCATTCTGAAAACCGTTAGCAACATCGTGTCGCCACTCAAAATGTACATGCTTGCACAATGGTCAAACTAACCATTCTATGCCACACATATACAGTGGGTAAATTAACCATTATACGACACGGCTTTCCTGACAAATCACACGTCCTCGTGTGTTTGATCTAGGACAAGATTTTCTCAGTTATCGTCAAATTTTTTTTTTTTTACCATTTACTTCATTAACTTTTATTTATATAAAGTTTCAACTTTTATACCAAACAATCAAATTAGTTTTACAATGACATCACATAGACGTTTTCATAACATTTTCTCTTAAGTCAAACTTAACAATTCTTCTTTTCTATAAATCCATTATGTTGTGTAGGTATTCTTACTGATCCTAGCCATAACAAGTCCTTCTGTCATGGTGCTATCAACACTGACCCCCGCCACAGCAAGTCCTTCTACTATGGTGCGGTCGATTGACCCCCGCCATAACAATTCCATCTGTTATGGTGCGGTCTCTATATCCCCTCTTGGGATTCCAAGGCAACTGCTGTGCCATCTTTATCTCTATTTTTCATTTGAGAGTCAGATGCATCTCCTCTTGAGTCATCAAGTTCTTCATCAATTTCTTTACTTAATTCTCTATTGGGCAATGCCCTCAAAAACTCATGTGCATACTTATAAGTTCTTTTGCTTGTTAAAGACTTTAAAACATATCTATCGCCATCTAGTTGTTCGATTATTTCGAACGGACCTTTAAATTTCGGATCAAGCTTAGTTTGGTGACGCTCTTCGTTTTTTAGTAAAACATGGTCTCCCACATTATATTTTATTATCTTTGCTTTATTCTTATCATATCTATGTTTATCATATCTATGTTTATCATAACGAGCATTAGCCTCCATATTTTCCTTGGCTTGTTTTCTTATAGACTCTCTATCAATTAAATTATCATCTTCTTCACCTATTGGTAACAAACAAAGAGGTCTAGATTCTCTACCAATTAGCAATTCTAATGGACTGAACTTTGTGACTCGATTGGTGGTACAATTCATTGCCAATTGTACTTCGGTTAGAGCATCTTGCCACGACCTCTGACTGGTTTCGACTGCTGTCAACATACTCTTAAGCGTGCTCATTATACGCTCTACCTGGCCGTTTGCCCTACTCGCGCCTGTAGCAATTAAGTGTAGCTCAATTTTTTGGGAGGAGCAAAATTCACGGAATCCTGAGCTTGCAAAATTACGACCCTGATCCGCTATAATGCGTGTAGGCGCACCAAACAAACACACGACGGCCTTAACAGCTTTGATTGAACATTCAGTACCAATATTTAAGGTGTGATGTAAGTAAACAAATTTCGTGAATGCATCAACTAAGACAATTACGTACTCCTTTAGGTCATTCTTTCCACTTGGGATGTCTACCTTAGGAATCGAATGTAATTCAGATTGAATTTTTCCAACTGGTGGCTTAGCTAATTTGCAAGTAATGCAATTTTCGACAAATCTACGAACGTACTTTGACATATTTTCAAACCAGTAAAATCCATAGACTTTATCCAATGTTTTCTCCCAACCTAGATGCATGATGGATTCATGAACGTGATTAATCACTGCCCATCTAAATGCCCTAGGGATTACAGGCAAACATTTAGTCCTGCCATTTCGTTGTATCTTTCTATATAAAACTCCTTTCCTTAATTCATAGGTTTTGAATAAATGTTCTGGCAATTCGTTATTTCTGAACTTAGTTAATATATCTGTTACCTCAGGGTCACGTTGTTGTTCAGAAATCAACCAGTTGTCAGTTACCTCGGTTAAATTAATGCGTTTTTCTGGAATTTTATTTTGATCATTATTTTTATCGGGCACTGGATTCCGAGATAAACAATCTACATGCGCCATACGATCACCCTTCCTGTATTCTATGTTAAAGTCAAACGATTGTAAAAATGCCCACCACCTATGTACCCTCGGCGTTAAGTCTAGCTTTGTGCGACTAGCCTTTAAGGAATTACAGTCCGTATATACGACAAATTTACGTCCCTGCAAGTAGTGCCGGAAGTGTTTGATACCATTGACTACTGCTAGCGTTTCTAACTCGTACGAATGATATTTTGACTCAGCAGGGGATGTGCATTTACTATAATATTCTACCACATGGGATTTGTCGTTAATTTTATGCAACAATATAGCACCATAGCCAATCGAACTTGCATCGGTGTGCAATTCTATAGCATGTTTCGGGTCGAATATAGTCAATACAGGTGCCTGCGTCAATACTGTTATAATTTTAGTCCTTATTTGCTCATGTTGCTGTTGCCAAGAAAAATCTGAATTTTTCTTTGATGTGAGTTGATACAAAGGCTTAAGCGTTTCCGAGAATTTTGGAACGAACTGTCTAAAATACGAAGCCAATCCTATGAATTGTCGTAATTGCGACACAGATTGTGGAGGCGGTAAATCTAACAATGCTTTTACTTTACGTGCGTTTGGACTAATTTCTCCGTTACTTATCTCAAAACCTAGGTATTCTATGCGAGTTTTAAGAAAGGAGCACTTGGTTATGTTAAATGAAAATCCCGCTTTACTCAATGTTTCTAATACAATACGCAACCGTTCTAAAGCTTCTTCTTTAGTTTCGGCTATAACCAACACGTCATCAATGTAAACGACAGCGCATGAGTGTGCCAGTGATCCCAATGCTCTTGTTATGGCCCTCTGAAAAACAGAAGGTGCATTTTTCAAGCCAAAAGGCATGGTCAAAAACTCGTACTGGCCCTCTGGAGTCACAAACGCGGTTCGTTCAATTGAATTTTCATGTACTGGAATTTGGTAAAAACCACTAGCCATATCTAAGCACGAGAAATATTTTGCACCGCGAAGCCGGGCAATCTGGTCTGCGATAAGAGGCAATGGATACCAATCAGCAATGGTATTATCATTTAACATCCTGTAGTCTACACAAAGACGATCAGTACCATTTTTCTTTTTGAGTAACATCATTGGGCTGGCGAAAGGTGAGCAACTTGGACGGATAATATTTGCTTTTAACAACTCATCGATTTTACAACGCACCAGGTTTTTCTCTTCCTCGCCAAGCCTATAGGGACGTCGTTGCACTGTCTTTTGTGGATCTATTAACTTAATTTCCAACAGCCCTGTCGAGACTCGAGTTTTTGGTATTCCACTAATAAACCAGTCAGAGTAGCATTTTAGGATATTTGTTAAGACAATTTTATCGGAATCAACTAAATCTGTATCAGAACTTATAATATCCTCGTAATCAGTTAAAGTCACCTAATCTATCATTTCACTTTCACAGCGAACAGCGTTTTCACTTTCACAGCGAACGGTCGTGTTTTTGTTTTGCGCTCCGAATTTGTGTTTTTATTTGCCACCGGGGTATCATTTTTTTGTCACTTAAATAATTATTATTAACGTATACCGTTTTGCTGCCGCGCGTGCATGTGCTATTTCTTTTTCTGTGCTAAATTATTTGTATTTCTTCGCTTTAGTTATTTTTACTAAGACGGTTTTTCTCGCCTTCCTTTTGTGTTTTCTCTTCCCGCTTAAGCTCCGTTGCGTATAGCTGCAGCTAAGCGGTTTCAAGCTCTCCCGCTCTCTTGCCCTCGCACGCACTCTCCCTGCTAACCGTATTCTTTCTTATCTTTATATTTATTTTTTTTCTGGCACAGTGGTCTGAGTATTGTGATTATGTCTGGAAATATTGTCTGCGGAATTAAAGGCTGCCAAAAAAATGTTTTGGCAGATACGCCTTCGCTTTACTGTTGGCTTTGCGACGCGGTAGTTCACGCCAAGTGCGTTGAAGTGACGGGCCGTGTCGCGGATGTAATATCCAAGAATATTGGTTTACATTATTGTTGCCATGCCTGTCGCGAGGTTGAGAAGGAAATGTTATCCTTCATGCGCCAGACCAGAAGCGGTTTTAAAGAACTGATGGTCAATTTTCGCAAAGCGAACGACCTGTTCTCCGCGTTAGACGCTCAGTTTAATAGTCTGAAGCTGTTAAACGAGTCGCCAAAGCGCAAAAAATCAGCTACTGGTCGGCAGCAACTGTGCCAATCCCAGCAACCCAAGATTGGGCACACCCCATCGGCAGAGCCCCCGACCCCAATACCATCTCCAATGGTTTTGCGATCGGGTGCAGTAATTGATTCGGTAACCGAATGTGCCGGGGTGGAATTGGCGACAGCTCCGCCAGTAATTACAGTTGAGTCCGTTGAGTCCGCTGCGGTGTCCCAACCCCTGACACCGCAGACTTCAATATTAAAAAATACCCAGGGTCAAACAAGGCCCGGATTACCGGCCGGTGTTCTACCAAAGACCCTTACAGCTGTTCCACCTTTAAAAACAATATTTGTCTCGAGGCTTGCCCCTGATCTCGAATCCGAAGATGTACTTGCCTATATAAACGGCAAAACCCAAGCCGAAAATTTAAAGGTGGAAAAATTCAAGTTTTCCTACGCCAGAGACATCTCATCTTTCAAGATAAGTGTCTCGCTCAAGTTCTTTGACACAATTTGCTCTGGTGACTTCTGGCCCGAGCACGTTGTAGTTAAAGAATACGAGGCTAAAAAGAAAAAAAGCGGCCAGTGGGAGTACAACTCCCTAGGCTGTCACAAACCTCTGCGACCACTGCGACCACACCCAATTCAGCTGCAAAAAACTAACCACCTCCCTCCTACTTTCCTATCAGAATACTAGAGGCTTACGCAGCAAGCTCTCGAAATTGTACTCTGATAGTTTTTCCTTTGCATCCCAGGTAATTGTGTTTACTGAGACCTGGTTAAAGCCGGAGATTTTCAGCTCCGAAATTTTTCCAGGTAAGTACACAATTTATAGATTGGACCGTCTTTCCCAGCGAGGAGGTGGAGTTTTAATTGCCGTTGACTCCTGCCTTATCTCCGAACTGGTCGTCTTAGATGATATCACAGATTGTGAATTCATCTGCGTAAAACTATCATTCCCAGGTAGTTTTATTTACATAACATGCTCTTATGTTCCTCCATCTGCTGATGAGCCTATTTATTGGAAACACCTTTCGGCAATTCGGGCCGTTTCCAATAGACTCTCAGATCGAGACCAACTTGTGACTTTAGGGGATTTTAATATACCTGGAGCGCGTTGGTCATCAGATGGTGTGTCAAATGTTCTTCAGACTGCGGCACAGCATGACCTTATTGATGGCCTGCTTGACTTGTCTTTGTCGCAAGTTAACCATGTCTTTAATTCTTTAAACCGCCTACTAGATCTCAGCTTCGTCTCCGATCCCGTAGGTGTGACCTTAAAAAGAGTTTCTCCATTGACGCTACCTGAAGATCCTTACCATCCTACTTTCGATGTGACTATCGCTACGGGCATCGTTGTAAGGGAAAAATTTAACCGATTGGCTGATAAAGTTCGCTGTTTTCGTAAAGCTAACTTTCAAAGGCTAAACAGTTTAATATCTGAATTTAATTGGTCTAACCTTTACATGTGCACTGACATGGCAGCCGCTGTGGACATTTTTTACAGTGCCATGAACTCGTTCTTCTCATTATGTGTTCCGTTAACCTATCCGTCGGCCTCCAGTAAACCACCTTGGTTTAATAAGGAGCTGACACGCTTAAAAAACATAAAGTCTAGGCTTTATAATAAATTTAAACATACCGGCTCTCTAACTGCCTCATCTAATTATATTAAAGCTCGGTCGAATTTTACCGTGCTCAACGCTCAGTGTTATAAGAATTATTTGACTCGTTGTAGGGTTCAGTTCACGCAGGACCCGAAACAGTTTTATAATTTTGTTAACACTAAGCGTAAACATAATTTATATCCTTCCTCGCTTTCATTTGAAAATTCTACAGCAAAATCAGATCAGGCTATTGCTGATCTTTTTGCTGAGTTTTTTAAAACAACTTATTCTCCCTCGACCAATTTAAACCAGACATACCCTTACTCTATGCCTTGTTCAAACCTAATTTTCAGTCCTATCTTAAACGAAAGCTCTCTTAGTCTGGATCTTCGACGTATTAAGCCAGTTTATTTGCCAGGTCCCGACGAAATACCTGGCTGTGTGCTCAGATATTGTGCCGACGCCCTGTGCAATCCCCTTCTGAAATTGTTTAAATTATCTTTAGAAACTTCTGAATTTCCCCTTATTTGGAAGGAATCCTTTATTATTCCTCTCCACAAAAAAGGTAGCAAATCGGATGCCAGCAACTATAGGGGTATCTCTAAGTTGTCAGCCATTCCGAAACTCTTCGAGAATGTAATAACTCCACACTTGCAGCATTTGTGCAGATCCGTAATTTCTCCATGTCAGCATGGTTTTATGAGGCGAAGATCAACCACTACAAATCTCTTGGAACTTACCTCATTTGTTATTAGAGGGTTCCAACGCAACTTTCAAACCGATGTGATTTACACGGACTTTAGTAAAGCTTTTGACTCGGTTAATCATTCTCTTCTTGTAAGGAAGCTCGACTTGATTGGGTTCCCTGTTGATCTTCTTAAATGGATTTTGAGTTATTTGTCTGACAGGACTCAAAAAGTTCTGTTTAAAAATGCTCTCTCCAAATTCCTCAGTGTCACATCTGGCGTCCCACAAGGTAGCCACCTAGGCCCACTGCTATTTGCATTGTTTATTAATGACCTTCCGCTAGTTTTAACCAACTCTAGAGTACTAATGTACGCTGACGACGTTAAACTATGTGTGCAGTATAAGGACAGCTCAAGCCAGTCAGATTTACAATCGGATCTTAATAATTTTCAAGCATGGTGTCGTGCTAACCTATTACATCTCAACAGCTCCAAGTGCAAACTGATGACATTTTCGCGTGTCACTCCCCAGTATGCCACTTATATGCTCAATGACTGCTCTTTGGAAAGAATAACTCTTGTCGATGATCTTGGAGTCCGCCTTGATCCCAAACTTTCGTTCTCTGAACACATTTCCTGCATGGTTAACAAAGCCAGAGGCATGCTTGGATTCATTAAAAGGTGGTCGAAGGAATTCGATTCCCCTTATGTAACTAAGAGCCTTTATGTTTCGTTAGTTCGGCCCATTTTGGAATATGGTTCTTGCGTTTGGAGTCCTAGTTTTGGAGTCCATATTAACCGCATTGAATCTGTCCAAAAAAACTTTTTGCTTTTCGCCCTACGGGGCTTAACCTGGGATGCAAACCTGAGATTACCGTCTTACTCTAGTAGACTTCTATTAATTAACCTTCCCTCCCTAGCGAACCGTAGAACGATGCTTGGTGTCGTCTTTCTACATAAGCTTATTCATGGGGACGTGGAGAGTCCCTACCTGCTAGGCCAACTCAATTTCCATGTTCCCAGACTAACTTCCAGATCCTATATCCCCTTAGTAATTGGTCACTGCAGGAGGGAGTATGAAATGCATGAGCCATTTAGGGTTTTATGCACCGATTACAACCGCCTGTATGACTATATTGCTAGTAGTGATAGTCTTCCTAAACTTAAAACTACTTTGCTTGTAGAATTAGCCCGTAATTTAGCACCTTAGCAATATTAAATATTCCTCGTTCTTTTATACTTTCCTCTTCTCACGCGTCTATCAAGAACGCGTTCGTGCCGTACGTCACACGGCTGCGCCTCTCGGTCGGTTGGGCGGGAGGTGGGAATCGATGGGACCCGCGCGAAAAAAAAAAAAAAAAAAAAATTTCGTTTTATAAATTTGAAATTCATCAGCGTCTATCATCACGCCAAAGCCTTGGCTAAGAATCTCTCGACCAACTAACACATCGTATTTCAAATACTTGTCTAAAATTACGTGTAACAAAATCTCAAAACAGTATTGTTCAATATTTATTTTGCATAAAACTTGTTGAGTGCTATAAATTGCATCGTTACTTATGCCATTGAGTTTTACAACATTATTAACTCTTTTCCCTTTAAATTTATGGGCGACACTTTCCTTGACCAGTGAGCATTCTGCACCGGAATCGAAACAAAATGGAACAGACTCACCGGATGCCTTTATTGTTCCAGAGGGTGGAGCTACTGCGCAGATATCCACTCGCTTCTCAAAAATTCTTTCGCTTCCACCTGATCGGCCTTTAGGACATGCGGATGCAAAGTGCCCAATTTCGTCACATTTGAATCATTTGACACCAGATCGATTTTTCACACCCGTCGTATTTGTGCCGCTGTAGGTTTTGCCTTTACTCTGGCCCTGCTGCAAACGTGCCCGACATTCGACATATTTATGCCCAACCTTTCCGCAGTAGTTGCATTTCACCAGGGACGGAGATTTGAACTTTTTGCGATCCGAGCCAGTTGCATCGTCTTTTATGCTACGCTTCATGAAGGAGTGTGCCTGCAACTGTTGTTGTAGCTCATTGCGAGTTTTTACATTGGTGGTAAAAATCCAGCGCGCCAACTTGCTGTCAACTTGAGCCATGTGAGCCAAGGTTACGGACACAGCTATTTCTTCTAAATCCTTGGCTTTCCATTTAGACATAAGCATCGTGACAATCCGGCTGCCGTATTCAGCAAAGCCTTCTTCTGGTTTCGGTCGACCCTTCAATACGTTGAGAACCATGCCAGCAGAAGTTTCAATTCCAACAAAACGCTGAAGAAACAGTTCCCTGAACTGCGCCCAAGTGATGCCGGCAAAGCATATTTGTGAAAGCCACTGTGATGCGGTGCCTTCTAATGCCTTACTAAGTGCTATCACCAGATTGCTACCTTGGAGAACGTTATCAGCAAATATAAGGTCCACCGTGCTACACCAAGATGAGGGCTCCACTCCAGCCACGTCAGGGTTAAATTTTGGTAAGGTAATGTGTGAAGCTATACCATCGGATTGCGGCGCCTTTGGAGTCTGCATGTTTTTAATGATTTCCATCAGGTTGCGATTTTGTAGTTCCGATGCTATCAAATGTGGATCAGTAGGCAAAGCAGATCCCACTTCTGATGTCGGAGAGAGCCCATTTATTTCCATTTTCCGACGCAGCAAGTTCTGTTCGTATCGGTGGCGCAATCGTAACTGTACTCGCTAAGCACATTCCAAGTTATTTCACAAGTTTTGCAAATCATAATGCTATCTCTTTTCTACGCCCTTACGAACAGACCTTACTCAACAGCAGAGTCTGTCTCTTTTCCTGAGCTGTTGTGCATTCTGAAAAGCGTTAGCAACATCGTGTCGCCACTCAAAATGTACATGCTTGCACGATGGTCAAACTAACCATTCTATGCCACACATATACAGTGGGTAAATTAACCATTCTACGACATATACAAGTTAACAACGAACTCCCAGGTTAGGATCAGCAGGCCTATTTTTATTCCTCCTATTTAATATTAATCATTTTATTACCCATCATTTATTAATATTAAGCATTTAATATTATAATTATTACTCCACTCATGTATGGTCCACCCCAAATTGAGTCCACCCTAGATGGCTCGAGAGCTGAGCCAACATATTGTGCCCTTTTGGGCCGTGGCTTTGTCCCATTGGCTAGCAGCGATCGTATGACTTCTGCAAAATGTGCATGGTCAGCGGTCTGCCACGGGCATACGGTCATGCATGAGCTTTTGTTAGTTCTTAAGTTCAGTTCTGATTTTATATTCATTTAATAAAGAGCACAAGCTCATATCACGAAACTCCGGCACTTAGCCGTTAAACCCTTTTATTACAAAATATACCGGCTTAGTCTCTAGGCCAGCGGTATTGAAGGACAATCTCCTTCCAACGTAATCATCCTATTTCATCATAGAGACAGGACGGGCAGCCAGCCCCCACTGGACAACCAGCAGCAGCCAACCGGCTACCTACACTGGGAGACAACGGCGAGGGATATATTATTGCCAACCCCCCACTCCACTTAATAACTGGCGCCCAACTACTCTTCGAACCTACCCTGAAGATCAAAAAATTTAAGTGACTGTGCGACAAAGATAGCACCAGGTCATGATACTATAATAAACGAATAAATAAAGTGTGCCTGTGAGTTCTGCATACCTTGCCAGTAAAAATTCCGTACAGTGTGAAATCCCGATATATATATTTCTTCGCATTTTTGTGTGGCGATTATGCCCCGCACCTTTCCCCTGGAGTATTCTGTGAATTTACTTAATTTGCATGTGTCTAATTTTAAATAAAGAAACGTAGAAATTTTGTGCCCAGTGTATCTGTGTGTTTGCTAAGCCTGTGCTTCGCTCCAACCATTTCCCAACTGGAATTTTTCTTGGGACGTATAACTCAGCATTTTTATTGTGATGTTTTCTCGAATTTTCTGTGACTCCACTCTCTGCGCAGCAACTCCAGCAAATGATTGCTAAGTTTTACACATATAAATTCTGCGAGTTTATTATTATATTTTCTCTCAAATTTGTTATACTTCGCCCACTGTGTTGTGACTCCTCTAAAATATTGTACATCGTCGCTAGACCCTGACTTAGCTACAAGCGTTGTCCAACTAAAAGCGGTGCGCGAAACGCAAATTTTACCTTTATTCGCCACCCATATTACTGCCAATTAATTCACTCAGCTTCATTTGCGGCCGATGAATATTGTACATCGTCGCTAGACCCTGACTTAGCTACAAGCGTTGTCACTTCACTCAGCTTCATTTGCGGCCGATGAATTGGGAACATAGGGAAGTGAAACAAGAAGTAGACAGTGACGATAGTGAAGAAATCGGATTTTGCCCCGCAGTGAGACAACCAGACTCATCAGAAATGAATGCAGAAATGGTCCAAGCGCTCATAACAAATGCCGTCAACGCCGCGCTAACCGCACAGGAACAGCGCTGGCGGGCAGAAATTGAATCAGTTAGAAACCAGGTCAGCTCGTTAACCGTTCAGGCTCCCCAAGTAGAAGTTTATGAAAGGGTAACGCCGGACCCCAGCATAAAGTGTGATGTCAAGTTAGATATTGTGAAATCGCTCCCAACCTTTAGCGGCAGCCACGATGAATACGTGTCTTGGAGGCAGGCCGCATCAGATGCGTACGAGGTATTCAAGAGATACAAGGGCAGCGAGGCCCACTATGAAGCAGTGGTAATTATTAAAAACAAAATTTGTGGTAACGCGCGAGCGCTCCTCATGTCACATAATACTGTGCTAAATTTCGATGCAATTCTGGCTAAGCTGGACTGCACATACGCGGACAAAACGTCCCTACGAGTATTACGTCAAAATCTCGAGATGGTTCAACAACGTGATGCCGATCTGATGGCGTACTATGACGAAGTCGAGAGGAAACTCACGCTCGTCACGAACAAAATAGTTATGTCGCATAGTGCGGACACGGCAACTATCTTAAATAAGGAGGTTAGGGACGTTGCCCTACACGCATTTATTGCTGGGCTGAAAAGACCGCTCAAAGCACTGGTGCTACCAGCACAACCAAAAGACCTTACGACTGCGTTAGCGCTTGCGCGGGAGGCTGAAAATAGCATTGAAAGAAGTGCATTCGCGGCGTCATACGCGAAGGCCATCGAAGACAAGGCTCTTGTGCACGATGGCAACAGGCGTACTAATAAATTTCAGGGAAAGCAATGGAAAGGAGAGGATAAAAATCCACACTTCATTCCTATGCAATTCCAAAGCAAGCCCCAAGAGGACAGCCCCTGGCAGAAGCGCGGGGACCCCAAAATTGTAGACCATAACAAAGTACAGCCTATGGAGATCGACCCTTCGACAGCCAAATTTAGGCAGGAAACAAATTGGGGAAAGCCTCAGAATAATAACAACAACAAAAGACGGAATTCATCTCAGCGTTATTCGGGACAAAGACGCCAGCGTGTTAATAATATAACACAATCCCACGAGCAGGAAGAGTCAGGGTATTCCGTCACAGCCGAAGCGGAAGTCGCCAGCATTGAAGAAGGTAACGACTCCGACGAACTTAAAGATCTGCTACATTTTTTAGGGAACGCTCCCGACTGCCGTTCATCGAACGAAAGTTGGCTGGTATAACACTAAAAATACTTATCGACACGGGGGCGGCAAAGAATTACATTAAGCCCGTAAAGGAGCTATGAAATGTAATACCGGTCGAGACCCCCTTCACTGTGAGCTCTATTCACGGCTCCAGTGACGTCAAGAACGTGCATAATGCGCATTTTTGGGTTAGACGCCCCATTTTTCATATTGGACACACTGAGCACGTTCGATGCTATAATAGGCTTCGACTCGCTAACGCGAGCAGGAGTGGCATTGAACTTAGGCGACAGCGTAATAAAATACGCAAACGTCACCGAAAAGCTCAAATTCTTTGACTGTGAAAACGTTAATTTCACTAAAATTGATGACATAGTGGTACCAAATTCGGTGAAAGCTGAATTTAAAAATGTTATTCTGAAAAGAATAAAGGTGTTTTCGACCTCTAACGAGGCGCTAACTTTCAACACCTCGGTCATCGCCACTATTCGGACTAAGAGTGACGAACCCGCTTACTCCAGATTATACCCCTACCCCATGGGGGCAGCAGACTTTGTTAACAACGAGATCAAGGAGCTGCTGAGCAATGGCATAATAAGGCCTTCCAGATCCCCATACAATAGCCCTGCTTCGGTAGTTGACAAGAAAGGGACTGACGTTAACGGCATCAAAAATAAGCGCTTGGTAATCGACTTTAGGAAACTAAATGAACAAACAATTGCTGACCGCTACCCTATGCCAAGCATTCCCATGATTTTAGCGAACTTGGGAAAAGCCAGATACTTTACTACCCTAGACTTAAGGTCAGGGTATCACCAAATATACTTGGCCGAGAAGGACCGGGAGAAAACCTCTTTCTCAGTTAACGGAGGGAAATACGAGTTTTGCTGATTACCTTTCGGATTAAAAAACGCAGGTAGCATATTCCAAAGAACCATCGATGATGTGCTGAGGGAAGAAATAGGCAAGATATGTTACGTCTATGTCGATGACGTCATTATATTTTCCGAAAACGAAACCGAACATGTTAAGCACATCGATATAGTGCTTAAGCGATTGCTTGAGGCCAACATGAAGGTGGCACGAGAAAAGACTAAGTTCTTTAAAGAAAGCGTAGAATTCTTAGGCTTCATAGTCACTAGGGGGGGAACGAAAACAGACCCTGAAAAAGTCAGGGCAATACAAGAGTTCCCCGAACCCAAAAATCTGTTTAGCCTTAGGTCTTTCCATGGCCTGGCGAGCTGTTACAGAAACTTTGTGAAGAATTTTGCCTCCATTGCCAGGCCTCTCACTCATATTCTCAAAGGGGAAAACGGTACAGTGAGTAAAAACATGTCAAAAAAAGTTCCTGTTACATTTGATGAAACCCAGCGCAATGCGTTTGATCACCTGCGTAACATCCTGGCATCAGAAGATGTCATTTTGACGTACCCTGATTTCAAATTACCATTTGACCTAACCACCGACGCTTCAGGCAGTGGTATAGGCGCGGTATTGTCCCAGAACAAGAGGCCCATCACCATGATCTCTCGTACGCTGAAAGATTGCGAACTGAACTACGCCACCAACGAAAGAGAATTGTTGGCGATAGTATAGGCAATAGGTAAACTTCAAAATTACCTATACGGTACCAAAGAGGTAAGGATCTTTACAGATCACCAGCCCCTCACATACGCGATATCCGAGAAAAACACCAACGCTAAGATTAAGCGATGGAAAGCATTCATTGATGAGAACAACGGGAAAGTATTTTACACGCCGGGAAAACAAAACCTGGTAGCGGACGCTCTATCTCGACAACCCCTGAACAACTTAGAGGCTGAGGTCCAGTCCGATGCAGCCACGGTGCATAGTGAGCTTTCCCTTTCGTACACCATAGAGACCACAGACAAATCTCTGAACTGCTTCAGAAACCAAATCATTTTGGAAGAAGCAAACCAACCTCTTCGGCGAGACTTCATAATCTTCGGAAATAGAACTCGCCATATCATTAACTTTAATGACAAAGACTCGCTTGTAGAATCCGTTAAAGAAATTGTCAACGCCAATGTAGTGAACGCGATTCACTGTGATTTCCCACCCTGGCGCGTATTCAACATGCCTTGAGGCAGGAGTTTCCTGCGACAAAGTTTTGGCATTGTAAAGCCTTCGTCAGTGATATTACCAACGCCAATGAACAGCTTGAAATCACTAACACCGAGCACAATCGCGCCCATCGGGCTGCACAAGAGAACGCTAAACAAATCCTTCGGGATTATTACTTCCCGAATATGTCTAAACTAGCTAGCGAAGTGGTCGCAAATTGCAAAGTCTGCAATAAAGCCAAATACGACCGCCATCCTAAGAAACAGGAATTAGGAATAACCCCGATACCTTCATACGTTGGAGAAATGTTGCATATCGACATATTTTCCACTGACAGGAAAATCTTCTTAACCTGTATTGACAAATTGTCCAAATTTGCCATCGCACAACCCTTAGTTTCTAGGGCAATCATTGATGTACGAGCCCCTATTCTCCAATTGGTAAACTTCTACCCAAATATCGAAACCATATACTGCGACAACGAAGCCTCTTTCAACTCTGAGACAATCACGTCGTTGCTTAAAAACCAATACAGCATCTATGTTGTCAATGCGCCACCGCTACACAGTAGCTCCAATGGCTAAATTGAATGGTTTCACAGTACACTGGCAGAAATCGCCAGATGCCTCAAAATTGATAAAAAAAATAGAGGATACTGTGGAATTGATCTCACGGGCTACGATAGAATACAACAGGTCGCTACATTCGGTCACAAAGTTTAGACCAGTGGAGGTTATCCACGCTGGCAATGACGAAATCATGTTGGCAATCAAAGATAGAATTGACAAGGCACAACAAGCTAACCTGGACAGAATTAACCCTTCTAGACAAAACCGAATCTTTGAAGTTGGTGAAAAAGTACACCTACGTAACAACAAAAGGTTAGGTAACAAATTGACTCCGCTTTATTCAGAAGAGCGTGTGGAAGCAGATCTGGGAACATCTGTTCTCATTAGGGGGAGGGTGGTCCATAAGGACAATATCAAATAGGCATTTCATCTGCCACATTCACCCCTATATTAAACACTCACCATTTGCTATAATTTCCACAGGCTTGCCGTAATATCCATTATACTTCAAACTACCGCAAGCGCGCGAGTCACCGACTTCTCGCATGCAAAATACATCCCGGTGTTAGATGGGAATGTATTAGTATGGGAACAGTATGGCCTAATTAGGCACTCGACAAATCTGTCTGAGTTTTCTAGCATAATTGACTCTACAGTCAGAATGCTTGAACTGTTCCCGCAGTCCCACATGAGGAAACTTCTGGAAGTCGACATCAACCATGCCCAGAACATGCTGGATGAAATTACCGTGCACCGTAGAATGGCCAGGAGCCTGGATTTCCTGGGCTCGGCACTCAAGGTCGTGGCGGGCACGCCCGACGCGGAGGATCTCTTTAGAATCAAAACTAACGAAGCAGCCCTAATAGAGGCAAACAATAGGCGGGTAGTAATCAACACAGAGACACAAAAACACATTAACCAACTCACAGACACAGTAAACAGAATCCTCAAAAAGAAAAGGGACGGGTTAGTTGACTCCGGCCACCTTTTCGAAACACTCTTAGCCAGGAATAGAATCCTAATTTCAGAAATACAAAATTGCATGCTCACAATCACACTCGCCAAAAACAATATAATAAATCCAGTTATATTTAATCACAATGACCTTAAATCTATCTCCGACGAACTACTCACAGAGGTCCCCATAGTTAGTCTTATGGTTGTATCTAAGATTAAGATTTTTCAATCTAATATTTTTATCCATGTTATTGTTCAATATCCTAAAGTTAAGCTTATTTGTAAAAAAGTCCTGCTCTTTCCTGTTGCACACTACCATACCATGCTACAAATTGAAGACAACGTGGCGGAATGTTATGACGGGGTCCTAGCAGTCTCAAATTGCGCGACTTCCAACTTGGCCACGTTCTGCAAAAAGGCGGTTCACGACACTTGCGCCAGGCAGTTACATACCGGCGGGGTGGCAACATGCCGGACGCGGCCCAGCAATCTAGAGCCCCTTACAATCGTGAACGACGGAGTAATAATCGTCAACGAGAAACTTCCGAGGATTACCATCGATGACGGGCCTACAACAACCGTAATAGGGACCCACCTTATTACCTTCGAACGGAAGGCAGTCATCAACGGCTCAGTGTATTTGAACCTCAATTACGCTGTGGATAAGAGCCCTGGAATCGCGGCCTCCCCATTAATCAACATCACCGGACATGATCAAATACTGAGTCTGCCACTACTACAGCGGATGAACGAGCACAACCTGCGACTGATGCAGGAGCTCAGAGAGGACGTGTCCGCGGGAGGTGCACCAAAAATCTGGTTCGTCGCGGGAGTCGCCGTTAGCTTCACGTTATGCGGCTTAGTCCTGCTGCAACAACACTGCAGGCGCAAACGGGAGGCATCTCAGCTGCAAAAATCCATTGACGGATTGGCTGTCACCGAGGACGGCGTCTAATTTAAGGGGGGAGTAGTTAACAACGAACTCCCAGGTTAGGATCAGCAGGCCTATTTTTATTCCTCCTATTTAATATTAATCATTTTATTACCCATCATTTATTAATATTAAGCATTTAATATTATAATTATTACTCCACTCATGTATGGTCCACCCCAAATTGAGTCCACCCTAGTTGGCTCGAGAGCTGAGCCAACATATTGTGCCCTTATGGGCCGTGGCTTTGTCCCATTGGCTAGCAGCGATCGTATGACTTCTGCAAAATGTGCATGGTCAGCGGTCTGCCACGGGCATCCGGTCATGCATGAGCTTTTGTTAGTTCTTAAGTTCAGGTCTGATTTTATATTCATTTAATAAAGAGCACAAGCTCATATCACGAAACTCCGGCACTTAGCCGTTAAACCCTTTTATTACAAAATATACCGGCTTAGTCTCTAGGCCAGCGGTATTGAAGGACAATCTCCTTCCAACGTAATCATCCTATTTCATCATAGAGACAGGACGGGCAACCAGCCCCCACTGGACAACCAGCAGCAGCCAACCGGCTACCTACACTGGGAGACAACGGCGAGGGATATATTATTGCCAACCCCCCACTCCACTTAATAACTTACATATATATATCTCCGTCCGCATTCGCCTTCAACAAATACTGCCTCAGTATTATAATTGAGTCGGATCTATTTGAAGTTTCCTTGGCCGCAATGTTATTGCTCAAAAATTCAAATCGAATTAGTTTTTTTGTGTTTCTGGTGGTGTCTCTGGTTTTCTCCTCTATTCTCCTCTATTCTCCTCTAATCTGGTCTATTCTCCTCTATTCTTCTCTATTCTTCTCTATTCTCCTCTATTCTCCTCTATTCTCCTCTATTCTCTTCTATTCTCCTCTATTCTCCTCTATTCTCCTCTATTCTCCTCTATTCTCCTCTTTTCTTCCCTATTCTCCTCTATTCTGGTCTATTCTGGTCTATTCTCCTTTTGAGGACAAATAGAGTAAGATTTCGTTTTTCAAAGCTTTTGCTGCTTCGTCAGAATTGAAATTATGCAAAAAGCCAACTTTTTTTGGATCCATTAAAGTGGCGATTCTTGGGATTGTCCTCTTTTCATACGCTCCAAATCTCTCCTGCATTCTTAATCCAATCATGTTTAACGCTTCCAAAACATTTTCGCATTTAATTTTACTCCGTAACTTGCTTATTTTTTGACGCATCTCGCATATAGTAGGAATAATTAATAATATTGTTACGGTTTTGTTTGCTGAAATTTGGCGAGTAGCGCCATAAAATGGTTTAAGCAACTCTACTATCTCGGATATTATTAGAATATCGTCGACTGACAAAGAATTTGGAGCTTTCGACGAATTAAGGAACAATTTTTCTATGAACAAATTTAATTTAATTATTCTTTCAATCGTGAAAAAAGCGCTGTTCCATCTAGTGGCCACTTCTTGGATTATACCCAATGGATTTTCCACGTTCTGCTCCTTCTTTAACTTCGCGTTAGCAACAGTGTTTGACTTAAAGAACGACACAATGCGTTTGCATTGAATTAAAATATCATTAAGGCTCGGCAATTTTAAAGCTTCTTGAACGATCAAGTTTAAAGTGTGCGAGAAGCAAGGCAGATTTTTGAGCTGTAAAATTTCACACGCTTTTTTTATTGTCGCATCGTTATCCGTTACGATGCATACAACTTTCATGTGAATCTCCCACTCTACCATGATAGCCTCCATGGTTTCTGCAATATTCTTTGCCGTATGATTTGTTGGCGTGAGGAGCTTTTGTGTTGCCAAAACGGCCGATTTTAACTCAAACGTACTATTTACAAAATGGCAGGTCACTGTGATGCATCCATCAAGAGCCTTTGAAATCCAGTAATTGACTGTAAGCACAATATAGTCAACACTTTGTAAAAGAGATTTAAGGCAACCCATCATATTGATGTATGTTTGATCAAGAATTTGAGATCGGAAGTACTTGTTGTGTGGTATTTTGTAACGCGGATCCAAAAAATGCACCAACTGCCGAATTACTTGGTCCTCTATAAAACTAGAGGGCTGCAAATCTGTTGTTATCCTGCGCATTATTGCTTGGTCAATTGCGATCTGCCGAATCGAGCTGTTTTCATAGATTTTTGTTGTCATCAAATATGTATCAAGACTCGTTGGCAAAACTGGCAGACAGTCTGATATATGCGACTGTTCGAGGTTTTTATGCATATTTTTTAAATTATGTATTAAGTTTGTTGTGTTACATTTTGTTTTAATGTTTGCTCCACATTAAATACATAAGGCTTGTTGGCTGCCTGGACATTTTTTGAAATGTTTCCACACACAAGAAACAGCCGGTCGCCGCTTACTAAGGTTAACTTGCTTCGGCACGTTAACTTCCGACTCCTCATCTTCTTTTGGTAGAAAGCTTACTGCCTCATTTTCCGGTTACTGCCTCATGAGTCGCCACGACGTTCAGATGTGGAAACTTTAATAAAATAAACAGATAATATAATTTAATTAATATCGACAGACATCTTAGTTTTGAGGACTAATTGTGTTTCTTCTCTTGCACTTAAGCAACCATATATGTATGCATATGCATACAAACTTTTTTATATATATATGTATGTATGTGCGCTTCTTGAAAGTAAACGAGTATAAACTTACCTTTAAAGTATTCGTCCATGGTATGCTGCACTCCACCTTCGACACAACCACAATTCACAAAAATCCAATATATGTACGTTTACTAAGAAATATTTCAGAAACTATAGTTGAAAAGAGTGTATATTTAAATTAAAAATTAAGCGTTGTGCTTACCCTTTGCCTTCTTTTTTGCTGTAGTCTTAGAGAAGATATGAGAACGATATTGGTAAAAAAAAAACATCGATACATCGATGTTAAAAGTGCTGGTGAAAACATCGTATCGATGTTGACTTTTTATTCCGGAGCATCGACGATAAATCGATGTATCGTCAAGGCTCTACTATCTAGCTGGTTTTTAGTCGTTGTTAGTTATTAGTTTAGGGAAGTTAACGAATGCAGGAACTGGGAGCATTGAGTTTCCCCCTTAGGGAAGTGGGGACGTTGGGAAGGCCCCACTGACTCAGTCTTGGCCCCTGTCACAGTGTTCCGATCTGGCTCTTCCTTGGCCAGGATTTAGCGTTTTATACGCCGCCTTTAACAAGTGTGGGTTTCCATGCTCGTCGTCCAAGATCGTAATGTTTCCTCTGCTTCAGCGAAGTGCACTGGGTGTTTTCCTGGACCAGATTTAACTCGGGTAGGAGTTCGTCCCACGTGGTCTGCTTGTCCTCGATGTACTGGGCGACCATAGTCGGGTTCTGTTATGGTCTATAGGGTGCCGTGTGTTGGATCTCCATTCCCGCCTGTTTGCAGATAGCTTTGAAGGAACGACTCGTTATATGGGTCCCGTTATCGCAAACAAAGGTGCGTGGAATCCCAAAATACCTGCGGGCGACCCGGGTGGTTGTTTTTCTGATGCCGAGATGTCCTGCCGTGGGCTGATCATGACATTCCGACAGCACTCGCTGCTGGTGTTCCGTGGCCACACACAGTTTCTATGGCACGGAGTCTTCATCGTCGGGTCGGGATCCTATATGCCGATATAACTGCTGATAACACGTATTTTGGGAAATCTTCAAACTTGTTCTGAATGAGCTTTATCATTCGCTGATACCAGGTTCAACTGGGTTGATCCTCTTAAATCATCCTTAGTACCTCCAGAGGCTGTCATGACAGCGCATCTGCAACAACGTTCAGGCTCCCGCGCCGGTATGTGACTTCAAACAGGTACTGCTGCAGTTCTAGCGCCCAGGGCGCGATTCAACCGGTGGGATTATCGATTGAGTTGAGCCACTTTAAGGCGAGATGGTCCGTTATCACCTCAAATCGATATCCTTCTAAGTAACACCTAAGCTTTTTTATGGCCCAGATAATGGCCAGACATTCCTTCTCGGTAGCTTAATAGTTCTCTTCAGCGGCAATGATACGTCGGCTGGCGACGCGTTCTTCCCCCTGAATCTTCTGAGTTAGAACGGCTCCTAGACCTATGTCGTTGGCGTCGGTTTGAAGAACAAACTTCTTGTTGAAATCTGGGCAGGCGAGCTCAGGGGCCTCAGTGAGCTTCCTCTTCAATTCTTTAAATGTATCTTGCTGCCCTTGCTGCCATTGCCATTTCTTTCCTTTCTTCAGCAACTGAGACATGGGTTGCACTATGCTGGCGAATTTGGATACAAACCTCCTGTACCATGACGCGATACCAAGACATCTTCTTAGTTGTTTGCATGTTGTGGGCGGACTCAGTCGCCGTACTGCCGAAATCTTGTCGGGATCAGTGTGAATTCCTTCCACGCTGATGACATGTCCTAAGTATACCAGGCTGCGCTTAAAGAAACTACATTTCTTTGGGTTGAGGCGAAGGTTCGCCTTCCGTAACCATCGGAATACTTCCTGTAGATGCTGTACGTGCTCCTCGAGAGTGCGTCCGATGATGGTAATATCATCTAAGTAAGCAAACGCGTTAAGCTCCATGTCGGGGCTTATGACGCTGTCGAGCGCCCGCTGGAATGTGGCTGGTGCTAAATGGAGGCCAAACGGCATGACCTTCCAATGATACACTCCCTTCCCTGGACTGTAAAAGCAGTGTACTAGCGATTGTTCTTGGCCATGGGGATCTGCCAATATCCGCTTTTCAGGTCAGGGGTCGAGATGTACTTAGCATGGCGCAGACGCTTCAAAATGTGGGTTATCCTTGGCAGTGGATATGCATCTGGAATAGAATGGCCATTCAATTGCCGTAAATCGACACACAGCCTCATCTCTCTAGATTTCTTGCCCACGAGTACAATGGGCGTGCTGTGGGGACTTCGTGAAGGCTCTTTGCAGTCGTTGCGCAACAGGTCGTCGATCTGCTCATCTATAATTCTTTGCATTGCGGGATTCTTGCGATAATACCTCTGTTTAATTGGCTTGTCATCTCGCATTGTGAGCGCATCCTCCTTCCGTCGAAATGGATTATTCCGCACGGCTATTTCGTCTCGAGGCCCTAACATACTTCTGGTCGGCGCAACTGGCATCCTGCACTCTGGTTCTTTGATCGTTGTCTCTGGTACTGCTGTTTTGACGCTGTCGATTGGCTTCGGGAAAATTTCAGTTGTCAAAAGAGGGGACAGAACTGAATCATTCTTGGCACTGGCTACCTGAAGAGGGTTAAGTTGTAGAGAAACGCAGCCACATTGTAGAGTTGCTGACACTTCGCAGAGGAAGTCCATGCCTAAAAGCACATCTTTCATAATTGAGGGTAAAACTTAGAGTGGAAATTGGACCCAAAGTTGGTCCAAATGGACTTTTGCTACCAGTGACTGGGTTAGTTCCTTGCGTGAGCCTTTGGCCAGCCTGACTTGTGTACGTACCGACCGTACGTTGTATGGTGTTCCTAGTCGTTGAACGACTCTTTCGCTAATGAAACTCCTGCTGGCTCCAGTGCCTATAGTTGCGTTGAATACCTTCCCCTCAATCTGTACCTTCGCGATGATTTTGCCAGCTTGGACCTGTAATACATCTCCTTGTTCCGGGGATTCCTCCTTGCAGTCTCCGGCCGCTCCTCTTGTTTCCCGGGGACTGCGATGGCAACATTCATAAGTCCGTATTCCTCGGCGACCACACTCCCAGCGAAAGAGAACTCGGGGATTGTGGCACTTGTGTTGAAAATGTCCCTCTTGCCCACAATTCATCCAAGCTAATCTTAAATTTGGCACCCTGGCCACGGTCCCTACCCTAAGAACAAATTCTGGGACCGCAGCAGTTGGTGCTGATGGTGCCCAGGTGATCCCGCAACATTGTGGCGACTCATCGGCGGTGCCCCTGGAATTGACGATCTCTCGTGGCCCATTCTTCTCGGTGGTGGCTGCAGTTCGGCCAGCATTCGTGCATGACTTCCTATATCTCGATCCCGTGAGACTTCGTAGTTTACCGCCAGGTCGGTCAGTTGCTCCAGCGTCGTTAAATCATGTCTCCTAGTAAACAGCTGATAGTCTGGTTGGAGATTTTCATAAATCCGTTCCAACCCCTGTTCCGGATTGTATCCCGCTCTGTGCATCATTAAGCGAATGCTTACGAGATATTGTTTAAATGTTTCTTCTTGTCGCTGGTGTCTCGAGCGGATCTCATCCTCGAGTCGCGGTGGCAAGAAAAAGTCAAGAAATTCCTTCTTGAAATTTATCTAGGATTCTCCCAGTAGTTGGCTTGTCCTAAACCAGTGTTCGGCCGTGTCCGTCGAGAGAACAGGAATGGCCTTTGGCATCCTTTCTACGTTGACTTCGTAAGCGGTGGCTCGTTCCTCGAGGTGCGGGATAAACGTGATCGGGTCCGTTGTGCCTTTAATAGCCTTAAGCTATTAAATGAGTCCCCTAGGCGCAAAAAAACTGCCACTGGTCTGCAACATATTGACGGATCCTTTAAACCAACAGTGGGTTCTCAACAGCAGCCTCCATCGGATCAGCGATCGACCTCAGGATTAAATCCGAGAATTCTGAGGTCGAGTGTGAGGAAAGATTCGGTTCCCGAATGTGTCGCTGGAGGGACGGTGCCGGTGATTTCCGTTTTGTCCCCTGGTGGATCGCAAATTGCGACCCCTCAGACCCCCATCAATGTATCTCCCCAGGGCGTCAGGCTCGGATTACCGGCCGATATTGGCAATCCAGACAATGCGTCTGCATTGCCAAAAGCCCTTACTGTGGTCCCGCCTACGAAACAGATATTTGTTTCGCGGCTTTCCCCTTCTCAGACATCGGAAGATGTAATAGCCTTTATTCAAGGCAAAACCAAAGCCGAAAAAATTAAGGTGGAGAAATTTAAATTTTCCTATGCTAGGGACATTTCATCTTTCGAGATAAATGTCCCAAACGAGCTGTTTGACACAATATGCTCTACCAAATTCTGGCCAGAGTATATTGTCGTCAAAGAGTTTGAGGCTAAGAAAAAGAAACGGCGGCCTGTCAGAATAAGTCTTCCCAGGCCTGACCAGACCACTGCGCCCTATACGACTCCCACTCCAAAAAACTAACCGACTCCCTCTTCATCTCCTATCAGAATGCAAGAGGTTTACGTAGTAAGCTTCCCAAATTGTATTCTGAAAGTCTTTCGTTTGCTTCTCAGATTATCGTGTTCACAGAAACCAGGTTAAAGCCGGAGATTTTGAGCTCCGAAGTTTTTCCAGCTGCGTTCACGGTTTACCGAGTGGATCGGCCTATCAGACGGGGGGTTGGTGTCCTCATAGCGGTGGACTCCAGCCTCACGTCTGAATTATTAACTTTTGAGGAGTGCAACGATGTTGAATTCCTTTGTGTGAAGCTATCAGTCAATGGTAGCTCCATTTTCATTACTTGTTCCTACACTCCTCCCTTGTCGGAACTTCCTATTTATTGGAACCATCTTTCCGCTATCCAGATGGTCTCCAATCGGCTTTCGGATAGGGACCACTTAGTAGTTCTTGGTGATTTTAATATCCCAGGCGCTATTTGGTCCTTAAATAATTCCACAAACTCACTTTTAACCACAACACAGCATGATTTTATTGCTGGCTTGTTTGACATTTCGCTGTCTCAAGTCAACCATGTACGAAATTCTTTAGAGCGCTTGCTTGATCTCTGATTTGTCCTTTGTTTTCGCAAGGCGGACTTCGAACGGCTGAATAATCTTATGGCTGATTTTAATTGGTCCGATCTATACATGTGCACTGACATGGCGGAAGCCGTGGATATTTTTTACAGTGCCATGAAGTCATGTTTTACTGAGTGTGTTCCGTTATACTACCCGTCAACCTCAAAAAAGCCTCCTTGGTTTACTAGAGAGTTGAGTCGCCTTAAAAACAAAAAGTCTAGGCTGTTTTCTAAATTTAAACGTACCGGTTCTCAATCCGCCCTCTCCTCTTATTTATCGGCTCGGTAAAGCTTCACCGTGTTGAACGCGCAGTGTTACAAAAATTATCTTGCTCGTTGTCGGGCCCAGTTTTCTCAGGACCCAAAACAGTTCTATAATTTTGTTAACACTAAACGTAAGCCAGTTACTCATCCTTCCTCGCCCTCATTTAAAAATACAACCGTAAATAATGATCAGGCAATAGCCGATCTATTTGCGCAGTTTTTTCAACCTACATATTCAAACTCTATTGATTCAAATCAGACTTATTCTTACATCATTCCCAAATCGAACTTAATTTTCAGTCCTAATTTAAACGAAAGCTCTATTCTTTCAGATCTTCTCCGTGTTAAGCCAGTTTATTCGCCAGGTCCCGACGGAATACCTGTGCTTAGGTATTGTGCCGACGCCCTGTGCAATCCCCTCCTGAAATTGTTTACCTTATCCTTAGAAACCTCCCACTTTCCCCTTATTTGGAAGGAGTCGTTCGTTATTTCTCTCCACATAAAAGGTAGCAAATTGGATGCCAGCAACCACAGAGGAATCTCTAAGCTGTCGGCCATCCCAAAACTTTTCGAAAAAATTATTACTCCACATTTGCAGCACCTTTGCAGTTCTATCATTTCTCCATGTCAGCATGGATTTATAAAGCGAAGATCAACTACTACTAATCTTTTGGAGCCTACTTCCTTCATAATAAAGGGCTTCCATAAAAACTTTCAAACAGACGTAATCTATACTGATTTTAGTAAAGCGTTCGACTCTGTTAACCATTCTCTTCTTGTTCGGAAACTCGATTTAATGGGATTTCCGGTTGATCTTCTTAGATTGTTCTCAGGGTTACGTCTGACGTCCCGCAAGGAAGCCATTTGGGACCCTTGTTGTGTACATTATTTATTAACGACCTGCCCAAAGTTCTGACTAACTCCAGAGTACTTATGTACGCGGATGACGTCAAACTTTGCGTGCAATATAAGGACGCTTCTTGCCAGTCAGATTTACAAACATATCCTAATAAAATTCAAACATGGTGCCGCGTTAACTTATTAAATGTAAACGGCTCTAAATGCAAGCTAATGACATTTTCTCGTGTCGTTCCCAAGCTTGCAACTTACACGCTGAACTGTCGCTCTTTGGAAAAAATCAATATAGTTGACGATTTGGGAGTCCGTCTGGATCTTAAACTTGACTTTATTGATCATATTTCCTGCATGGTAAATAAAGCCAGAGGTGTGCTTGGTTTCATTAAACGGTGGTCGAAAGAATTCAATGACCCCTATGTTACTAAGTGTCTTTACATTTCTTTAGTTCGTCCTATCTTAGAATATGGATCTTGCGTGTGGAGCCCTCAGTATGGGGTCCACAGTAAACGCATTGAGTCGGTTCAAAAGAACTTTTTACTTTTAGCTTTACGCGGTTTAAACAGGGATGCAAACCAGATGTTACCCTTGTATTCCAGTAGACTCCTACTAATCAATTTACCATCTTTATCCAATCGTAGAACTATACTAGGTATTACCTTTATTTATAACCTTATTCATGGTGACGTTGAAAGTGCTGACCTTTTGGGTCAGCTTAACTTTCACGTGCCAAGTAGAAACACTAGATTTAATATACCCTTAGTTTTGCGCCATTGTAGAACGTCCTTTGAATTGCATGAACCCTTTAGAGTCTTATGTGCAAATTATAATGATTTGTACATAATAACATCAACTGTAGATACCCTTCCCAAACTAAAAACTTTAATTCTAACCCACTTAACACGCATGCAAGTAAACAATCTGGCAGCACGCCAGTAGTCATTTCCTCGTATTCCTTTTTCTATACTTTCATTTGTAGCGCGTACTAACACCTAACACGAACAAGCACGTGCTTGGTGTCATACGGGCCACTTGAATGTACTGATCGTAGTGCATCAACGTCCAGAAAAAAAAAATAACGTGTTCAAACGTGGCAGGAGCGCTCTAAAGACCGAAGGGCATTCTCGTGAACTCATAGTGCCCATTTTCAACAGTGAATGCCGTCTTGCTTGCGTCGCGTGGGTTCATTTGAATTTGGTGAAATCCACTTGCTAAGTCTATTGTTGTGAAATACATGGTCTTTCCTATGCTGTCTAGTATATCTGCAATGTTCGGAATAGGATATCTATCGGAAACAGTTATCTCATTTCGTTTCCTAAAATCGATTACCAAACACCACTTTTTTTCGCCTGCGATATCTTTTTTCTTAGGAACGACCCAAATGGGTGCACTCCAAGGGGAATGACTACTATTTATGATATTTTGTTCGAGCATTTTTGAAATTTGCTTTTGAACTTCGTCTTTATGTACAAATGGGTATCGGTATAATTTTGTGAGAATCGGTATATTATCTGTTGTTGGTATAGAGTGATTGACGGCGTTAGAGAACGTTAGTTGACTGTTCTCTTCGTGGAAGAGTCTTTTGAATGTCTTGCATAGTTTGAGTATTTGTTGTTTCTCCTCATTGTTGAGGTGTTCCGTCTGAATATTTAATTGTTGATCGGCCAGTCGTTCTGTATCTGTTGCTGCGGACATGCAGTTTAAGTGTTGGTGGGTTCGTGGAGAGAACTCTTCTGCCTGTAACGGTTCTTCGAGGTAAAGTGCTTGGATCTGGTCTGAGTTATTGCAGACTTCGGAATAGGCAGATCCTGCGACTGCGATGTATAAGCCGCCTGTTATGGATATTTGATTATCCAAGGTCGTGGTTTCATATATAAAGTCTCCTTGCATGAAGTTTACTGGGAGCGGTATTCGCATTTTGGTATTTTGTGGTAGAGTATGTAGTGTGTCTACAGGGTTTGATCTTGTGAGGATTGGGATGGCGGTTTCTGGAGTATGGAGAGTATGGAGTCGGCAAAGTTTATTTTTGCATTTAGGCCACATAGGAAATCCATGCCTAGGAGACCATTGAAGTGGGGGTGGAAATTGAATAGTAAGTTCTTGAAATTGGGCATTTTTTTGAATTGTTTGAAATGTGTTCTATCTGTATATTCCCGAATATTAAATGTCGGAGGTTAGTTTTTTGATGTGATCTGCATTAATAACTGCTGAATTTATGAATGAATAGGTTGATTCAGTGTCTATTAGGAGTTTTAGAGGGTTTGGCGTCATGAAATTTGGTGATAGTAAAACAAATGGCAAGGAAGATCCGTGAGTCTTCTTGCTTAGGTACTAGACTAGCTTCCCGAGGCTTCTAGTAAAAAAATTTGAATCATCGTTGATGTAACATAGGTGAGCACTTGGATTATGGTTGCTCCTGTCTTGACGGTTTAGGGTCTGATCTGATTTGTCATTTTTGTGGAAGGGGTTTCTGCCTAAAGTTTGTCTATCGTGTCGACCATTACTATCGTTATTGGAATTGTGTTGACGGGAAAAGCGTCTATTATTATTGTTATTAAAGTTTTGTTGTCGCTGTATAAAGCGACTATTTTTGTCATTCTTGGTGTTATCATGTCGTGGTACATGACGAGCGTTGTTGGTATTATAGTTCTGTTGACGTAGTATGTTGCGGCTATTGTAGTCCCTATTGGTTGGTTGTCCTCTCGCGTATGGGTGATTCCTGTACATCGAGCTATCGTATCGTTAGTTTCCATGTGTAGCTCTCTAATAAACATTTCTTCTGTTTTCTTGCTAGAGTATAGTCGCTTGAGATTTGATTTAATGTCATCCCAACTGAGAAGTACGTCGCAGACACTCAGTGCTTCGTCTGCCCTGCCTATAATTTTGTCACGGATAGTTCCAAGTAAGTACTGTCCGCATGTTGCTTGGTCCACTGATCCGGCTAACAATAGTAGCTGTTCTACTCTACTTATAAATCTGTCAAGATGGGTAGTTGATGCACAAGGGCTAGTAGTTGGTGCAGATTTAGGCTTGTGCTTGTAGGAATAGATGTATTGCTAATGGTGGGTCTTAGTGGCCCTGGTACGTTACCAGAATCCAAAGCGTTGGTGGAATTATTGTAGTGTAGTGTTGCTGGGTTTCCTTCCCTTTTTGTTGTTTTAATGGATGTCAACGGCTTCAACTGTAATGTATTGATTTAGTAAATATTCAATAAAATTTTTTTTAGAGGTTAGTGAACATGTGACAGCAATAGATGTTAAGTTGTTTGTGGATTGTTCTATTATTTATATTTTGTTGCTTTCTCTTCTTTTTCTCATTTTTATCTCATTTACATTTTTCTTTATTTCGTCTTATTGCCTATGCTTATGTAAAAAAAAAAAAAAAAAAAAAAATTTTAATCAACAGTGTACAAGCCAACGCGGCATCATGTGTCGCTCCGCCACTCAGCAATTCATTACATAGGCCGAAAAAAAAAAAAAAAATAATAAATGTTTAAGAAAAAAATGTTGTCGAGTAGTACACATTTGTCTCTTAAATGCCCAATCTTTTATTTACAATCACTTTTTTTTTTTTCATAAATCCAATGCGACTTCCTAAAAATAGATTTGAAAGCACGAACACGTCTTCATTTTCAAAGCGACTCGGAGCGCTGCAAAATATTGCAAAGCCTACTTCCAATTGTTCTAGAAATTGCTTCAGCTTACAAATTTTAATTAGTTTCAATAGATTTTAAAGTTAAAGTTACTTATTATATCTTTTTAAATTAAATCAAAGTATGTAAATTAGCTCTCGGTAATGCACAGTGACACAGCAAGAATTTCACAAGCGAAGGCAACACAAACACACACATGCTTACATTTTCTGAAGAGAATAGTATCACTGTGTTATTATTTATGTTTTGTGTAATATTTGTGCAGTTATAATTTATTCATTCGTTTTTTTTTTTAGTGTTCTCGTTTTTATGTATTTCATAATAGTAAATTTGCGTTAATGTAAATTAAAAAATAATAACGATCCCGGTGCCTTAAAAGCGATTGTTGTACACATATACGGTCGTTAATCACACAACTTACATTTATTTTTTGTAAACCACTGTGTACGGATGGTCCCGGTGCTTTGTCGGTGGTTGATGTGCACGTTGCCGCATAGGTGGTATTCGGTTACGTGAATGCTTCTTGCGGAGCAAGATTTGGTCACAAGTCTAATGTTCGACGTCTAACTGCTTAATGTCATTTTCTTGTGTGTAACGAACCACACTTTGCGGCAGCTACAAAGCTACAAAACAAAACAGGGTTACCATACTACCTTATTTTTTCTTTCAAACTAGCTTATGGTGTCCCAAAAATCGGACAACGACGCCAGGCTACCTCGCTTCATAACCACACAACTACAAAACCACAAAGACCACTCGCAATACAACCACACTCTCTCAAGTTGGTCACCACACACAGTAGTTTGAGATGTCAAATTTTTGTGTCTACCATTTTTCGTTATGAGCTTCTGTGTATTAATGATCCCGGTGCCCTATCAGCGGTTGATGTACACATATACGGTCGCTTGCGTGACAATTAGAATATTACTAAAATTTTCAAAAACACGTCACCTGTACACTCACCTCAGCCTGTAAGGAATTTTAGAATGGTAAGCGTAGTGGGTCAATCCCTTGTTCGAAGTTCGGCTGCGCCAGTTACAGTCCAGTGACATAGGGAATAGAGGAGATCTCATATGCAAGTAAGATCCTGGAAGATGCTAGAAGGAAGCTTACAATCAAAACGACTATTTTGTGTGGAGAACAAAATGAGACTGAATATTTATTACAAAAGTATGTATGAGTGTAAGTATGAGTTTACAAGGATGTGTGTATTCGTCAGAGTTGCATGTTGGCGATGTTGTTGCTGATGCACTTGAAGTTGCCGGATCTGCGTTGTTTCCATGTGGGCGGAGAGAGGGGCATGTTAACTCCCGTAATATGATTTAGGGAGCATCTACCACATACCGGTTGTTTTAAGAAATAATTCTTCGTGTGGTCGAACTCAAAACATCTGTAGCACTATCTTAGAGCTGTTTTTTTTCGTGGGAGCTCTATATTCACCCTTTGTCGTTCAATTTTTAAAACATGGAGCACCTGCTTGTTGTTTGGTGCTGGTGCCAAGTTCAGGAACCACAAGTTGTGAGGTGGCCGTTCCACAGTGGCCGATTTGGCTGTTCTAGCTGCAGATTAAGAATATTTTGAACTGTTAAAATTAATAAAAATTTTTTTTTTATCGATAGTTATATAATCATATATAACAAAAAAAAATACTAAAACCGATAATTTCGATTAACTAGATCAGCTGTTAACGCTCAAAGCCAACATATGGTAGATCACAATTATTTAGAGCTTATACCTTGGTTGCTGCACTCATTTTATATTTGCGAAATTTTTCTGGTTTTTTGCTTTTTTTGAAACAAGTTTCCCATTTTCTTAAAGCTCAAGGTATGTAGAAAAGAAAATTAATGTTTTGTGACCTATGAGTAGATGTTGTATTTGTAATTTATGTACAAAATCATCAATGTTTGTAGAGCCCTTTTTGAAAGCATGTTTCAGCTTCTGTAAAGTAAAACTTTGTGAAGCTCGTCCCGGCCCGCAAAGAGTGTATAACTGGTAAACTATGGTTCGTCTAGTGTGTAAATTAACCAAGATTAGCTGCCTTTACGTGCCCCTGCTAAAGTTTCGGATATTTTCAGCAAACATGTCGGCCTGCAAGCAAGCACTTTTGCAGTATGGCATGGGGAAACAGACGCCGGGAAGAAGAATTCTGTGCTGGTTGATCATATTTTTGAAAATTTTATTGAACTCTATTCTTTGCACCGCTAAAAAATTTTGTAAAATTCTTTGTAAGAGATGGAGGCAATGTAATAGGGATATAAAGCGTTTAGAGAGCAAGAACGCGGGTTGGTTAACCGAATATTTGGCCCTTCTGAGTGAAAACAGTAGATTGAATATATGCAAGGTTCTGGCAACACTAACAGTGGAACTACGGCTCGGCGATTTTTGGAAAACTATATTTTGTCTGCAGAAATAACCGGAGTGAACCAGGATCTACTAAAAAGTTATTGACTTTGCGCTGTATGGCTTCGGGATATACCATTAACATTCCGAGATTTCGCGACTATGCTTTCGAAACTGCACGAATTTTTGTTAAGGAATATCCGTGGTTTTACATGCTATCCTCAGTGCACATGATTTTGATTTACGGGCGTATATTATCAAGAATGTACCACTTCCAATCGGAATGATGTCAAAAGAAGCCTTGGAAGCCCGAAACAAAGACTTAAGAAATTTTCGCTTGAACCATTCTCGCAAAAACTCTCGGTCTAACACAATGGAGGATCTTTTGCACTTATTGTTGGTATCGTCGGATCCAGTAATAACAAGTTAAAGCAAAAGTTCGGCTAATAGCTCGAGCAAAGCAGTTTCTTCTGACATTAAAGGTCAAAGTCTTCTTGTGGACTACAATATACAGGAAGAAAATTCCGACTCAGACTCGGAAAATTTAAATTGATTTCTTTGTGGCTTTTTTTTGAAATAACATCTTTAAAAACAACACAAAAATTCATTAAAATAAAAAAAAATAAAAACTAAAAAAAAAATTAAAAAATATAAAATAAAAAATTAAATTAAATTAAAGGTGTAAAGTTGTATTTCTTTTTAGGTTAACATTTCATAAAAATTTCAAACTTGGTAAATTTATCGTTACATTTCATGGAATTCCATTTCTGCAGCTAGAACAGCCAAATCGGCCACTGTGCGTTCGACTATGTTAAAGTCCCGTCCCCATTGTCAATTGGTGGGAGTCGCGACTTCGGGTTGTACGAATTTACAACCAAATGCCCTCGCTTTCGGAGCTCTTGAACAATTTTTGTGTGGAAGCAGCTAAATTGCGCACCACCAGGCATCCTTCTGCATCCTTGCCGTAAATTTGTACATCACCCGTGAGGGATGTCCGAAAATCAAAGTCCTCTGACGGGATGGTAGGACATAATGACGCCTCCAAGGCATTTATGTCAATCACTCCTGGAATCTTTTTTGGGCGGGGACTCTTAGGATTTTTAACAAAACTTACATCAATTCTCTGAGCAAGTGCAGGAGCCTCAATTTTATCTTCCTCTAGGTCCATAAGCGGGGAAAATTTATTTTTTCCTCTAGGAGATCTCAAAATAAGAGAGTAGGGTGAAGGCCGCGGTGTAGCATTCGTTTTTAAAACCTGGGCCGTATCATGCATACGGCGTCGCTTACTTTGTACCTGTTGCCAAGAGACTGTAGAAGCACTGAAAATGTGATCCACACTGTCACTTTTCCATTCCGGAAGAGGGTCCTCAGATACTTTAGGGGCTGCATCATCCGCTGTGGCAGGCGATTTTTGAGAAAGAGCCGAGTGGCGCAAGTAAGAAGCCGACAAGTCGCCCAAGGAAACACACATAGCTATATCTGGTCCAGGTGTCATACAAGGTGCGTTCCAAAGTAAACAGGACTTTTTGAATTTAGCGCCCTCTGGTGGTGCCATCTATATGTTGGCTAGTGTATTGGAATCTGCTATCTTTTATCGACTTCCAGTAAAAATTTCATGACATTTCATCGATTGGAAGTGAAGTTATTGTTTTGCAAGTGTGCGCATGTTTTTGTAATCGGTACAAAAAATGAGCTTCGAACAAAGAGCCAACATTAAATTTTGTTTTAAACTTGGTAAAACTTTTACCGAAACGTTTCAATTGATGAAACAAGTTTGTGGCGATGGTTGCCTATCCCGTAGCAGAGTGCACGAGTGGTTTCAACGTTTTCAAAGTGGTCGAGAGGACATAAATGACGATGAACATGTGGGCCAGCCAAAATCCGTGATCACCAAAACTTCCATCGAAACTGTGCGTGATTTCATAAAAAATCAGCCGAAATCATCATTGAAATTAATGGAAATAGAATTGAACATCTCCAGAACATCGATTTATCGGATTTTGACCGAACATTTGGGCTTACGAAAGGTGTGTGCACAGTTTGTTCCGCACAAATTGACTGACAACCAAAAATTGCTCAGAATTCAACATTCAAAGGACCAAAAATCAAATTTTAACAATCAACTACTCCCCGTATTCACCTGATATGGCACCGTGCGACTTCTACCTTTTCGGAAAAATGCATTAGCCGATGAAAGGAAAGCGTTATGCAGACGTGGAGGCCATTCAAAAGGATTGTACCGGCATACTGGCGGCCATACCGGTCAATGAGCTAAAACACTCGTTCGACATGCTTATGGACCGTGCCAAAAGCTGTATTCAAGCAGAAGGAGAATATTTTGAATAAAATTAATTGATACCGATAACTCCATGTGTTCTTTCTTTTTTTTTAAAGTCCTGTTTACTTTGGAACGCACCTTGTAGAAGCACAAGCAGAGAGTGTCTTCAAAAGACACTATGGCAGAAGCCATAGGGCCACAGCCAGGCAGGGAAATATTAGAGATATTCTTGCTGTTCACTTTGATGAAAAATGAAAATTAGTCCGAATAGGAAAAAAGATAAAATAAATTTTTGAAAAAAAATTTCAGAGAATAAATTTCGGTGATAAAATTTTTTAGGATTTTTGTTTTTGGAGCTCCAAAAAAAAAACACAACCGTACACAATGACAGTAATGTCGAGAGTGTATTTTAAGTACTTGGCTAAGTTGAATTGTTTGGTCTATTATTCGTGTCGTTTCCTTTTTTGAGTTTCTTTGCTTAACAAATTTCTAGATTAGTGTGTTTTTGGAAAAAACTAAGTTTTAAGTTAGTTTGGCTGTTTAAAGATCTCGTTTCATTTCTATAGAGGGAATATTTGCTTCGTAGAGTAGGTTGTTTATTGGAGTAGAGCGGTTGGCTCCGAAGGCCAGACGAATCGCGGAGTTGATCGGAGTTTTTAATTTGTTTAGTATGCTTTTGATAGCGTGACCGTATAGAAACGGACCCTACTCTAACTTGACTATGACAGTTGCCTTCGAGACATTAAGTAGTGTCTACGTGTTGCAGTTGAATTTTAAACTGGATAATCATTTTACTATGTTCAGTTTATTGTAGAGTTTAGGCAGAAGTGTATGTTGGGTCAAAACCCAATTAGTGGATTTATCTGTAATATAAAAATGCAACGCAAAATGTGTTGGTAAGCGCATAACTCAACAACGCCTGGACCAATTTGGCCAATTCTTTTTTTAAATGTTCGTTGAAGTCCAAGGATTGTTCTTACAGAAAGAAAATGTAGAATAATTGCCGGGAAAACCCTAAAAACAGCCCATTTCTTTTTCACATACAAACGTTTTCTAACTAAAATGTATAGTACTGAGTGTGCTTTTGTTTTGTTATCTACCTATGAAAAAAAGTTATTGAATGTGACACAATATTTTAATAATGCCTTCTATAGGAGGCAATTTAAGTAGAAAAACAGAAAATGCTACAAACCAAGCTAATTACCGATCTAATCGTACTGCACAAGAACGTGACGACGGAAATGAACATGAAAGAATTTGGATATCACAAACACGTGAAGCGCGAGCACGACTATCAACTAATAATCGCCTAAGGTTGAATCGAGCTGCTTTCAGTTACGATGTGTCAATTGATTACAATAACTACCAATGTGTTGTTATTGGTTCTATGAACTCGGTTTCCTCACATTGTAAAACATTAAAATACAAAAACGAAGCCAATGGATTGTGTTGCGCAAATGGTAAAGTGAAATTAATACCATTGAGTCCACCACCAGAGCCATTGTACTCATTGGTTTCAGGAATAGAAAAAGATTCTATACACTTTTTGAAAAATATCCAACAATGTAACAATTGCTTTCAAACGACTTCATTTGGAGCAACAAATGTGGTTCGGGAAAATTTTATGCTAACTTTCAAGGTATGTATTAAAGCAGTTAATCATAATTATTTTAGCGAACAATATTTTCTGATATATAATTTATAATATCGAATATTATTTAAGTTTGATCACTGACAATACATAAATTTATTCTACACATTGCTTATTTATTTTATTTTATAGTGTTTTTGGTACAAACATAATATATATATTTCTTAATTTATAGATACCAAAGGCCAAATATATCACGGAGCAGGTTTATTGTTACCAGTGCCAGCTAGCAACTATGAATTCCTGCAAATTTATTTTATGGGCAATTCACAACAAGAAGTTGATCAGCATTCTGCATATAACAATTTAATGAAGAGGCCTATTGTAGAACAATTACAAACTTTTTTTCATGAACACAATAAATTGATTATATTGTTTAAAATGGCACTTAATCTGATGCCATCTGATAATCACAAAATTGTAATCAGAGCTGATAAAACACCTGCGGGTCAACATGCAAGACGTTTTAATGCACCAACTATTGATGAAGTTGCTATTGTTGTAGTTGGAGAAAACTTTGAATCCCGTGATATTGTTTTACATCGTCGGAATGATCAATTAGAACGTATAAAGGAAACTGCCGCTCATATGATGCATTGCAATATCCCATTATGTTTTGGCAAGGTGAAGGTGGGTATGATTTCTCAATAAAAATGATAAATCCCATTACAGGTAATTAAAATATTAGTTTAGCTTTGGCGATAATATCTCAGTCAATATATGATGTATTTTAATATTATATTTCATTGTTATTAAAACAAAATAAATGTACATGTTCGGAAATCATCAAAAAAGTAAGTTCAATGAAATAGTATTCATACCGCCTAATGATTCGGGATACTGAAGACAATCACATGTTGAAATTTCGGCGATTATATCACCAATATTGTAGTAGCCCTAAGCATATATATATATTTTAGTTATGTAAACTCTTTTATACATAGTAGTTTTAAGCATATCTGTTTTACTTATACACACCCTTTTGTAGAAGCCCTAAGCAACCCTGTGATTTATATGTATGCATACACACTTTAAAACGATCGAGAGAATGAGAGAGAATAAAGAAATGAGAGTCAGTCTTGCGAGTGACACCGATGCAGAAAGACGATCTTCACTCTGCTACAATATCAGAAGTGGGCGCGAAACCTCGTGCTAAAAGCCATTCCTGCAAGACTTTAACTGAGAACACTATGGAACCAATAAACGCTAATGATTTCACGAGCAACCAACTTCGCAATTGGTGTTCGGTATTGAACTTAGCGACCCATGGAAGTAAAAGTACATTAGCAGCGCATTTAAGTGAGGTACATTTCCGCGGAAAATGCCCGGACTTACCAAAAGATACGGTGCTTGAGAAAAAGCGAATACCAAAGGCAAACGAAAAAAAGAATATCCCCGAAGAAGAAGAGGAATCCGGCAAAGTGACAAATTACGAAGGAGAGGACGAGTCAAACGAAGCAACGATCAACGAAAGAGAATTTACAAATGAGATGGCAAATGACGGCGAAAGAGAAGATAGAAATCAGATGGCAAATGACGGCGAAAGAGAAGATAGAAATGAGATGGCAAATGACGGCGAAGGAGAAGAATCGATTGAGGCAAATGAAGACGAGGAAGGAGGATCAAACGAGAAGGCAGATGACGGAGGAGAGGAAGAATTAGAACAAGATGCAAACAACGATGCAAATGATGAGCAAGGAGCAGAATTAAAGAGAGCGGCTAAGGAAAAGCAGAGGAATCAAGAGAGATCTGACAAAAGAGTCAATAAAAATACAGAAGAGCAGCTTTATATTCTAAGCAACATGCAAAAAAAATTGACATTTGAAAATGAATTTCAACGGGAAAAATTAAAATTAATGACCAGAGAGTTGGAGTTAATGCATTTTGAACGAGAACTACTGCGGAGAGAGAATAATTTGTTAAGAGCATCTGAGAGAGTGAGCGGAAAAGAGAAAACGTGCGATGTTTCGAAAGATGATGAAATTCCTTTCCAGAGCATAAAAGAAATGCTGCCAGATTTTGACGGAAAAACAAGTGTTAGTGTCTGGCGCGAGCATATAAACGTGTTGAAATCAACTTATGGATTGACCGAAAATAAGTTACGGTCTCTCATTTTCAGTAAAGTTAAAGGTGATGTACAAACCTGGATGTACTCAAAACCTGAGTTTGCAAATGAAACAATCGATAATTTGTTGACATTGATGGAGAAGGCCTTCCTCCCAAAAGAGAGTGCCATTATGTTGCGCAAGAAGCTTGAGGCGCGCAAATGGCAAGCAAACGAATCGTTCACCTCTTACTTCAACACGAAAGTAAATTTGTCAAATGGATTAGAAATGCCAGAATGTGAGCTTATTGACTACATCATTCATGGAATACCAGATCGTCAAATACGAACGAGTGCGAATATGATGTGTTTTAAGGCGAGAGACGAGTTGCTGCCTGCACTACAGCACGTTAATTTAGTTGCTCCAAGATCTGGAGGAGCACCTAACAATCTTGGAAAAAACGAGAAGCCAGTTATTCGCTGCTACAACTGTAATTGTTTGGGGCATATTGCCTCAGATTGCCGCAAACCCAAGAGAGAAGTCGGAGCCTGTTTTGTGTGCGGAAAGTTTGGTCACCTTGCTGCAGCCTGTGACCAAAACAAGAAGACATCAGCCCAAGGAAGCCGCAAAGACGACTATGTAAGGTATTTAAGAATCGAAATAGATGGTTGTATAAACGAATCTTTTTTTATAGAATGCCTCTTAGACTCAGGGAGCCCAATAAGTTTTATAAAGAAGAATTGTATTCCCGCTAGCGTCAACATGAAGCCAGCGCCTCCAGCCACGTATTTTGGATTAAATTCAAGCGAGCTTATTATTTTTGGAAAAATTTTTGTGTTCATTGTGATTAATAATAAAAAAATAAAACTTGAAATGCTAGTCGTTCGGGATGATTCAATGAATGCAAAAGTTGTCTTAGGTCGGGATTTTTTAAATGCGAGTGGCGCTGGCATTGTGTGGGACGAAGAAGAGGTAAGCTTAGTACACGAAAACACAAACGAAAGTAGATACATGATAGATTCAAATGATATGAATAAATTAAATGATGAAGATGATTTTTTTGCAAAAATTTCTATGATTGAATGTGAACCTGACACGGAAAACGTTAATGTTGGGGTTAATCTAAATATAAGTGATAAAATACTTTTCGAAAATTTGTTTCAAAAGTTTTATATCAAGGCTGTTTGACCAACGATACCAGAAATTAAGTGCGAAATGAAAATTACGTTAAATGACGTCAAGCCGTTTAGCTGTAGTCCCAGACGCCTTTCTTATGCTGAAAAGAACAAATTGCAAAAGATTTTAGAAGAATATATTGCCAAGGGGTATATAAGACCAAGTGAGTCTGAGTTTGTGTCACCGATTGTGTTAGTAAAAAAAGCGTCGGGTGAAATTAGAATGTGTATTGACTTTAGAAAATTAAATAAGTTAACTACAAAGGACAGTTATCCCACTCCTCTAATAGATGACTTGTTAGATCAAATGACAGATAAGAAATGGTTCACTAAGTTAGATCTAAAGAATGGATTCTACCATGTTTTTATGCATCAGGAATCAGTGAAATTTACTGCTTTTACAACACCTCTTGGCCAGTTTGAGTTTCTAAGAATGCCTTTCGGGTTGAAGAACGCGCCGTCTACGTTTCAGAGGTTTATAAACAAAATCTTTAGCGATCTTATTAGACAAGAAAAGGTTATTGTATACTTAGACGACATTATGATTGCAACAAAAGACGTGAAGAGTCATTTGGAAACTTTAAATGAGGTGTTTGACAGACTGGTACGAAATAATTTAGAACTGAGGCTTAATAAGTGCGAGTTTTTTCAAACGGAAGTCAAGTATCTGGGATATACAATTAATGGATTTGGCATCAAAGCTGATGGAAAAGGCATATCCGCTGTGAAGAATTTCCCGATTCCTACAAAAACGAGTGAGGTGCAAAGTTTTCTTGGACTTTGCTCGTATTTTCGCAGGTTTATTAAAGACTTTTCCATTGTGGCGAAACCGTTATACGACGTTACGAGGAAAACGACAAATTTTCGATTTGGGGAATTAAAATTAAAAACGTTCGAAGCCTTAAAGGAAAAGCTAATAGATTCACCAATACTTGCTTTGTACAACCCAACGGATGAAACCGAGCTACATTGTGACGCTAGTTCGATCGGTTTTGGCTCAATTTTAATGCAAAAGAAAAGAGATGGGCGATTTCACCCTGTGTTTTATTTCTCCAAGCGTACAACTGATGCGGAGTCGAGGTATCACAGTTTCGAGTTGGAAACGTTAGCAATAATTTATTCACTGAAACGTTTTAGGGTATATCTTCGCGGTAGAAGTTTTAAAATTGTCACGGATTGCAATTCCCTTGCACTTACGTTGACTAAAAAAGAGATAAACCCTAGAATAGCGCGGTGGGCTCTAGAGCTAGAAAACTATGATTATAAACTGGAACATAGGTCAGGGGTAAGAATGCAACACGTGGATGCCCTCAGCAGGTGCACAAACATTTTAGTAGTAGATTCGAATTCGTTTGAAGAAAATTTGATCATATGTCAGAGCAAGGATGAGAGTATAGTCAATTTAAAAAATCTATTAGAAAAAAACGAACACAAGCTGTATGAAATGCGCAATGGAATTATTTATAGGAAATATCATGACTCTCTATTGTTTTACGTTCCAAAAGATATGGAAACTCACGTACTTTTCAAATATCACAATGGCCTTGGGCATGTTGGTGTTGACAAAGTTCTTGAGGTAGTTTTAAAGACCTATTGGTTCCCTAATTTAAAACAAAAGATAGGACAACATATAAAAATTGTTTAGAATGCATTGCGTTTACGGCGAAAGGCAAGCACGAAGGCTATTTACACAACATTCCAAAGCCAACAAAGCCTTTTGAACAGATACACATTGATCATTTGGGACCAGTTCATACGAAAGATAATAAATCTAGACATATTCTAGTAGTTGTTGATAGCTGTACAAAGTTCGTTAGATTATATTCTACAAAAACCACAAAGTCAACTGAAGCGATTGCAGCGTTAGAAAACTATTGTAGATCATATAGTACCCCCAAGTGTATAGTGTCGGATCGAGGTTCCTGTTTTACTTCCTCTGAATTTTCAAATTTTTTGAAGACTCGTAACGTAGCTCATACACTAATAGCAACAGGTTCACCGGAGGCGAACGGACAGGTAGAGCGGATAAATCGTAGTATAGGTCCAATGCTTGCCAAGCTGTTAAGTTCAGAACCAAGTTGGGGTTTTGAGAAAATACTAGGAGAAATTGAATTTGCGATAAATAATACAGTTCATAGAACGATTAATCAACATCCAAGTATAATGTTATTTGGAGTTGGTCAAAGAGGTAGTTTAGTTGACTGCCTTAGAGAAAATTTACAAGAAGGAAAAAATGAAAGAAGTGCACTTGAAAGTATTAGGAAGAATGCTCGAGAGAGGGAAGCACATTTACAAAACTATAATGAATTAACAAAGAATAGCAAACGACTGAAGCCAACACTATATAAACAGGGAGATTATGTGGTAGTAAAAAATTTCGATTGTCATACGGGAGCTTCAAAGAAACTTGTCCCAAAGTTCAAAGGACCTTTTAAAGTAGTTAAGTGTCTAGGAAACGATCGTTACGTAGTTAATGATGTCGACGGATTTCAGCAGTCCAGAATTCCATACTCTGGTGTTTGGGCTGCAGCTAACATGAAACCTTGGCTTGGTTGGTCGAAAAGCAGAAGTGATGAAACAAATGATAGAGAAACTAAGGTGATACATGAAAATGAATGCGAAGAAACGAATGAAAGTGAATACGAGGAAAGCGAATGTACAAATGAAATGAGTGACGATATAAATGAAGAAGTTATTAAAAGAAATTCAAATGATATGTTTAACGAGACGAATGAAATAGTTAGAAACGACATAGTAAATAAGTTAAATAAAAACACAAATGTAGACATAAATGAACGGAAAATTGCAAATGAAAATAGACAGTCAACGAATAGAATAGTCAAAGTGTACAATACTAAAAGCAAAAGCAAAAGAAAAGAATGTAATACAAATTAAGCCAGGATCGGGTGATCCTTGTCGGTCAGAATGGCCGAATTGTAGTAGCCCTAAGCATATATATATATTTTAGTTATGTAAACTCTTTTATACATAGTAGTTTTAAGCATATCTGTTTTACTTATACACACCCTTTTGTAGAAGCCCTAAGCAACCCTGTGATTTATATGTATGCATACACACTTTAAAACGATCGAGAGAATGAGAGAGAATAAAGAAATGAGAGTCAGTCTTGCGAGTGACACCGATGCAGAAAGACGTTCTTCACTCTGCTACAATATGTTGTTGACAATTATGTTAAAATTGAAACGGATAGATTAACATTTATCAGGTTGAATCAAACTAATCTCCGATCTGAAGAGTATATATTTACCTTCGAGATGCGATTAATACAGATGGCAATGCACAGAATGTGGGAAGAATGACAATTCTTCTAGCAACATACATCGGAAGCCCTAGACATATGCACGAATATGCTCAAGATGCCATGTCGTATGTTCGTCATTATGGTACAGCAGATTTGTTCATCACATTTACATGCAATCCACTCTGGATAGAAATAAAGCAGGATATATTCCCTGGGCAATCACCCATTGATCGCCATGATATTATAGCCAGAGTTTTTAGACAAAAGTTAAAATCTTTGATGGATTTCATCGTAAAACATCATGTGTTTGGTGAGACACGCCGCTGGATGCATTCTGTGGAGTGGCAGAAACGAAGATTGCCACATACATACATTTTGATTTGGTTGGTTGAAAAGATTAGGCCAAATGAAGTTGATGCAGTGATATCAGCTGAAATCCCTAATGTACAAGAAGATCTTGGATTGCATGAGGTAGTTATCAAAAACATGGTACATGGTCCCTGTGGAACTCTTAATCATTAATTAATGGATGGTAAACGTTCGAAACGATATCCACGGAAATTAATATCGGAAACAATTACTGGTAATGTCGCCGATCGACAGCAGACAATGGAAGATCAAGAATTGTAAAAATTAATCAACAAGATATTGAGATAGATAATCGCTGGATTGTTACATATTTACCCATTTTATCAAAGACCTTCAAAGCACACATCAATGTTGAATCTTGCCATTCAGTGAAATGTATTAAATACATTTGCAAATATGTAACCAAAGGGAATATGTAACGAAGGCTGTGATTGGAATTGGTGCAGAGAATTCCAATGATAAAGTTACTCAATACCAAATGGGCCGCTATGTTAGTAGTAATGAAGCAATTTGGCGAATATTTTCTTTTCCAACTCATGAGAGACGCCCTTCTGTTTTTCACTTAGCTGTGCATTTAGAAAATGGACAAAGAGTGTATTTTACAGCAGAGAACGCAGGTCAAACAGCTGCTCAGCCACAATCAACTATATTAACAAGTTTTTTTGAGACATGTCAAAACGATAATTTTGCACAAACATTGCTATATTCTGAAATGCCAAAATATTATACTTGGAATCAATCCTCAAGGAGATTTATACGACGGAAACAAGGAAAACCAGTACCAGGGTACACAGATGTATATTCCACCGATGCGATTGGTCGAATTTATTCAGTACATCCCAGCAATGATGACTGCTATTAGTCAATGTACGTGGTCCAACATCATTCCAACATCATTCCAACATTTACGAACTCTTGATGGTGTATTGTGTGGATCCTAGAGAGAAGCCTGTTAACCTTTACAATTACTAGAAAATGACGCTCAATGGGATCAAACTCTCAGTGATGCTGTAATGTCTTCACACGCTCATCAAATACGAACATTGTTTTCTATATTCATATCTACATGCTTCCCCTCAAACCCTATTGATTTGTGGATCAAGTACAAAGATTTTATGTGGGATGATGTCAAACAAACTATTAATTCAAATAGGCCTGACCGCGCCCAATCGTACAATGCATGATGCTTTTAACCAAGAGTTGCATGATTGGTTAAGCGAACGAGCTATATTGGCAGCCAAAAACATTGATGTAAATGAACTAAACTTCAAAATTAAAGAGCAAATTACAGGCGGATTGAGGATATATAAATCAGTTGATTCGGTAACTAACCAAGACGATGTAGTTAACAATTCACCGGAATTTTAAAACTCGCTGAATTTGCCAGGATTGCCACCTCACAATCTTTATTTAAAGGTTGGATCTGTAATAATAATGTTTCGAAATATCAACCAACCGCGCCTTTGCAACGGCACACGGTTAGCGATAAAAAAACAACGTGATAGAAGCAACTATATTGAAAGGAAAATATAAAGGAGATGTTCTCATACCGCGTATCCCAATGATTCTGACAGATGTGCCATTTGAGTTTAAACGACTACAGTTTCCAGTGCGGCTTGTTTTTGCTATGACTATAAACAAGTCCCAGGGGCAATCATTAAGTGTTTGTGTTATTAATTTGGAAAACCCATGTTTCTCACATGGTCAATTGTATGTTGCCTGTTCCCGCATTGGAAACCCATCAGATTTGTTTGTCTTTGCGCCAGGTAATCAAATAAAAAACATCGTTTATCATAAAGCACTACAATGAAAATATAACTTTTTTTTGTTAATAATTATGATTTACATGATTAAAATTACTTACTTTTAAATGATTTAAGTGTTTTATTTAATTATTTTTAATTCACACCGCATTATTACCAGGGTGACGGTTCTGTTCAGGACAATTTTTTACAAAGAATATAAAAAAGGTTGGAACAAAACACTGCCACATTACAAATATTTTTGACAGGACGAAGTCTGTTGGGTTACCTAGTGTTATTAATAAAATTACGCGCCTTACGAATGTTAGATAACATAAAATCTGTTATACCGATCCTGCCAACTCGTACGAACGAATGCATGGCAGATGAGAAGAAGAAGATCGATAGAATAACTTGAAGTTGTAACGCCACGAGAAGTTGAAGTGAGGAGAACGGAATTACGAATTAACATTAAACATCTACAAATAAAACTAGCACCATCCGACTTATTTTTTAAACTCAAGATATAGTTCTTGTTTCAACATATTGGCGACCGTGACAAGACTAGTGGCCGGTCTACCCAGCGTCCGCATTGCATTGACGCTCCCACATCTACATACCTGCTTGCCCAGCTTTTGTGCATAGACTGGAGCCTCTGTCTGTAACACTGGCGATCCGCTGATTCGAATTTATCTCCACTGGAACTAGCTTGTCGTTTGTCAATTTTGGAATCATAATTTAAACTAGCTTTATACACGCAGGAAGCCATAGAGCAGATGGATCCAGCTGATCTGCAGTGCAATAGTCGTTTCGACTTAGAGGAGTTATTCATCCAGGCCAAGGTCTTGGACCAGACGCAAATAGCACTGGCATAACCGAATCCACGGTTAATTTTGGGCATACGTCTGCAGTCAAGCTCCCACGCCTAGCTTTGCCAACATTTGACGGCAAGTACTGCGAGTACCAAAATGTTCAATCAAGTCGTAGGCCACCAACCATCACTGTCTAAGGTCGAGAAGTTCAACCAGTTGTTAAACTGTCTTCGAAGACCCGCCCTAGAAATGGTTCAAGTATTCCAGGTGACCGCAGACAATTACACAAAGGTTCTGTATTGCTTAAAGCAGCGCTCATTGTGTTCGTTGGGCACTGAGTCACAGTAATGCCAGGTCATGCTCACCTCCATAGTTATGGGAAAAGTGGACCATGATATCAAGAGGAAGTGGAATGAGTCGCTGGATTATACTACCTTGCCTTCGTGGAATAACTGCGTCAAGGTCGTCGAACGGCATTGTCAATATAGATCCCGCTAGCAGGAGAGCCAGGCAAGTATGTCCTTCAATTGAACAACACAAACTTGTAACACCTGTTCAAATACAGATGACAAGAACTTCAGATCTCAGAACTAATCAATCAAGCCCTAGATAATCGCCTCCATGCACTAAAACGCCACAAGCTATGCAATAATCTCCTTGGAAAGGGTCATATTGTCGCCAACTGCCCGTTGACACAGAGATGCCACACCTGTGCGTTAGCGCATTACACGCTGCTTCATCGACTGTCACCTGGATCGACCGCAACTCACTTTACACAACCTCAAGCGGAGTCTGCACAAGTTTCGGACGCAGTCATACATACTCACACGAAATGCTTTCCGATTGTGTCATCCTGGCCACAGCACTGGTTCTGGTGAAGGATGCATCTGGATGCAGCAAAATAGGAAGAGCACTCCTGACATTACACATCGCCTATCACCTAGATTCGGAAATTTACATCTCCTTCTGGAAGCACTCATCGCTTGCCGACGAAAACTTCAACAAGAGTCGCCGCATCGATTTGCTTTTAGACACGGAAACCGTCTTCGATATCGTAGCAGTCGGCCAATTTAAATTTGGAAAGGATCTGCCAATACACCAGAAAACGCTACTTGGTCGATGTAGAGCTCATTCTAGAATGCTACATCAATACTTATCTATCGTATTAGACAAAATTGACACAAATCTTGAACGGCTATGGCGCATCGAACATGTGGAGACTCCCGAGAATACACTTAGGCCGGAGCAGCGAAATTGTGAGTTCTCTACAAAAACTGTGCGACGCAACTTAGATGGTCGATTGAAAGAACAACTGCCATTAAAGGATGCACCTACAGTTCTCAGAGCCTTATTCGACACCACCAGCAGGAGATTCTTATCGCTCGAACGCAGTCTAGACAAAAGGCCTGAGGAAAAGGCCAAAAATGTAAAATTCATGCAGGAGTTTCAAGACCTGGGACACATGAGTTTCGTGAGTCACCCGCAGTTTAACACTCCTCATTATTATATTCCATGCTCAAGCCTAATAGCACATCAACAAAAAGCTGACAGTGGTTTTCGAAGCATTCTTCAAGACAACATCACAAAGATCTATCAACGATCTTTTAATGGTCGGACGGACCAATGGTGGAATGGTGGCTAAATGGCCAGATCTCTAAACATTGCTCCTTCGTTTTCGTCTACATCGCTATGCAATCACTGCTAATGTGGTCAAGATGTTCCGCCAAGTCATCCTTTGGAGAGCTTTGAAATCGCAACCGTTAAGCACCTTCGATTTGAATACCGTAAAACATGGCAGCTGCACTGTATCTAGCCATACGCAGCATATCACGCAAATTGAAAATTGGATTAAATTGAGTTTCTAGCGCTAAGATCATATCATGAGTTTTGCGAAAACTCGATAATACGTCCTTAAAACCGCTCTTGGTTTGCCGCATAAAAGACATCATCTCGCTTTCAACCTCGCGACAGGCATCACAGCAGTAACGCAAACCGATGTTCCTTCTCAAATCGTCTACCGTCCGCGCTACAACACCAATGCACTTCGCATGCACAATGTTGTAGCACAGCTAGCAGCCGATCGAGAGATCATTAGCCGCAATTACCTTCTTGCAGGTTTTAACACCGCGGACAATAACGGACATTATAGGGACTTACCACTGTACCTTTACGTGAAGATAAGAAATAGTGCAGCTGCACAGAGAACTGGAGAGAGAGAGAGCTGGTGAGTGGGTGAGCGTGGGAGCTAAAGCTTACAAGATTAACGTTTATCTGTCGCGACGGCGCAAACAACTGCTAAACGAAAAAGGCACAAAAAGGAATACAAAAAATAAGCACAAGCAAAACACTGGCAGCACAACTAAAATTGTGAAAATAATTAAATTAAATGCACAAATCAGGAAAGCTGCATGCATGCGAAGTGAACGGGAACTTTATTAAACACAAGGTAGAAGATTAAAGTAGAACCCCGGTAATTTTTCAGTAAAATTTACACAAAACGAGAGCGCAAGAAAAAAACACATATGTTCACTGGGAAGAGAGAAAAGCTTTTTTTTTACCTTTCAAACAATCCTGAAACCGAATAAAACATTCGCAATATTAGCACCGGACGATATTTTTTAAATAATAGAAGAGTCCTATAACAACTATTTCTTCGAAAGTAACATACAAAATTTTCCGCTGCAAAATATGGCTAACTGAAATCACTAATCCTCATGATCAGGAAGACAAAATTCGTGCATACCACTTTAACACTAAACATATGGGGATAGATGAAACTTACAAAAGTCGCCGATGCCCTATTAGAATTCAAAAGTCATTACGGTGCACCAAAGAAAATAATTTTCGACCAGGGCGCGGAATTTTCGGGCAGTCTATTCATCGATCTCCTAACCCAATTCCAAATAACAGCTCATACAACCTCATTCCAACAATCAACCGGCAACGCTTCTGTAGAAAGACTGCATTCCACCTTAACCGAACTATCTAGAATAATCATGACCAAACGAAAGGAAGCACGACTAGAATGCGGGCATGACCAAATACTCAATGAAGCAGTTGCAATATATGCTATACACTCCAGCACTTCGTATACCCCTTTCCAGCTCTTCCACGGAAGAACTCACAAATTTAACAAAACAATAACATTCGACAATCACCACGACTACCTTAAGAAATGAAACGAATTCAGAAAAGACATATACCCATAAGTACAAGAACACTTAAACGCCAACACAGAAAACAGGTTGGCTAAATTAAATGAGGAGAGAGAGACACCAGTCCAAGTCGAACGCAATGATATAGTATTTAGGAAAGAAGACCGTAGACCGAGATTTTCACAACACAAAATAGATAGAGACAATGGCGTCACCTTGCTAACAACTAGAGATCAAAAACTACACAAACAAAAAATTAGGAAAACTGTTAAAAAGCAACAAACACTAACACCGACACACTAATAGACCATATTATTTATAGCACTTTAGCCACTAAACTAAACATTATTCCTCAATTGTTATTTACTAAGTAATCAAAATCGTCGGAGTTCGTAGCATACACTAACAACACGTCGCCAGGCCACCATTTTCCGATCCGGCCATTCCCCCTCTATGGCCTTCTCTTCGGACTGCGGGGGGAGGAGTTAACATGCCCCTCTCTCCGGCCACATGGAAACAACGCAGATCCGGCAACTTCAAGCCTAGTGCAACAACAACAACATCGCCAACATGCAACTTTGACGAATACACACATCCTTGTAAACTCATACTTACACACATACAAACTTTTGTAATAAATACTCAGTCTCACTTTGTTCTCCACACAAAATAGTCATTTTGATTGTAAGCTTCCTTCTAGCACCTTCCAGGGTCTTACTCGCATATGAGATCTCCTCTATTCCCTCGGTCACTGGACTGTAACTCGGGCTCTACACAATGTTTAGCGAAACCCGTTGAGGACCTTGTTTGTGCAAATTGTTTGGGTAAGCATGCTGTATATGAGAGAACGAGAAGCAAATAGTTTAGGCAGTTTTAAGGGGCGGTATTCAATTCAGATTCTAAAATACTAGAAAGTTGCATTGCGGTAGGAGATTACATGAGGGTTTAGTATTTCCCGAGCAGGGTGCGAAAAGAATTTAAAATTCAATAATGCAGTCTGTTCTCGACTGTTTTCTTCTTGCTCTTTGCTTCAGATATTTCCAAGTATGGATCCCGCCATGCAAAATAATGTGTTAGAAGAGCAAACACAGTTTTTAAATTCATTTGGTAGAGGCAAATACAATATTTTGTGAATTGGGCGTTAAACATTCATAATTAGCATCTTGCTCTGCCCTTCGCATATTTAAAAGTATGGATCACGCCATGAACAATAATGTGCCGATCCTCAGATCTCGTCATCAAACAAACGCATGTTATCCAGCTTCTCCTCCAATTTCCCAGTTTCTCATGTCGTGCACCATTTTGGATGCCATTGGGAATTGGTTGCCAGCTTTATTTGAGCCTGGCCCGATCCCACTCTTGCCTAAAAGAGCCGGCTTCTAGGCCAGAACGCATGCCAATAGGTAAAAGACGATTATTATTCTTAACCCTTTCATGCCCACTGTTGCCTATATGCAACATTGACTTTAAATTTAAATTTCGGTTACGATTCAAAATTTTTGTGAACTTTTTTTTTATGGGGGATTCCCCTTATTAATGTTCTTTCATTTTTGGTAATTTTTGCGAATGCAGCTGCAGCGTGTGCTCAGTTATCACTAATTATTCGAAGCTGCCGAAGCTGCCGAAGCTGTTGCCACAGCTGCCGAAAAATTTTGCCAAAAAGTGTCCGTGAAAAAAGTGCGATTAACTAAAATTAGTGAATTAGTATCGAAAATCAAAATGAACGCTAATTGGGGCTCCTATTAATCATTTATTTAATCCGTTAAATATTTTCTATGAATTCCCAGTTTAATTTGGGCATGAAAGGGTTAAACGAATCAATGAAAGATGAACGGTAGTCAACAAAGTATGACCGCATCATTTTTTCTCAATATGCCGAATAAAAACTGTGAAGAGTGGCCAAACTTCAAAAGAAAAAAATCCGTTGCGAAGCAGATTTAAGAACTGGATACCGTGCTTTTCCCTTAAAGTACGGTATGGCGAATTAAAGACACCGTTCCGAAGCAGTGGGAGACAGTAAGAGGCAAATAATTTAAAAAGTTTGTCCGTAAGAAAGAAAAAAACTTAGAATCCTGGGAACAAACTCGTATGAGAAAGTTATGGAGAAAGAGCGAAAAACTCAATTTTATGAATTTTTCTGGTTTTGCCGCAGCAATTGCCCACATTAGAAGGCACACTTTAATTGCATGATCATAAGCCGCCATTTTTTAATGGTGCAAAAGGCCACAGAATTGAAAGGCGTTCTGATTTTGTCCCGTCTATGGCTGTCCGGGAAGGCCTATCCTTCGCAGATGTTTCTGGGAGGCTTGGTAGGCGTCAAAATGTCCACTCCCCACCTTCTGTCCGGAATGTGAGGAACTAAAACACAGAGTTTCCATCTCTACAAGTCAAAAGTAAGAGACTGTGCCCTGGAGTAGATGCTCAGACCTCCTCTGTTCCTTATGATGGCTCCCCTAAGGATTTAAGTGGCATCCTTCATATCATATCTGATCTTCAAAAAGCAGCTATCGCACTTTCCAGCGTCGTGCCAGGCTTAGTTCTAAATATGAACCAGCTGTAGGGCAAGGCCTCCCAGCCAATTTCCAGTCGTAGATCCAAAAAATGTCCAGTGACCTACGTCTTGGGTTCTGGAACGCCCGCAGTTTGGTTTAAAATTCGAACGAACTGTCTCTTTTTATACAACAACACTAATTTGACATTATGCTTGTGGGTGAAACCTACCTAAACCGTGGAATGCGATTCTATCTTGTAGGTTTTCTGTGCTTCAGAGCTGACCATCCGCGCAACCGCTGCAGATGTGGCGCTGCTATACTGATCAGGCGCTATAAAGCAGACAAAAGAGGTTTTGCACTTCACGACGCGCTGACAAATTGCTCTGTTCAGGTGTAGGTGTCTGGCAACTTGCAGCTTGTCCGTGGCATCGTAGACACAACTAGCTCTGCTGAGAACCGCTGTATCATCAGCAAAAGTGGCAAGCGAAAGGGACTGCCGTAAGTATTTTGGCATATTCAACAATTCTTTAAGTTTGGCAAAGAGGCAATCGCGCCACACCCTGTCAAATGCCTATTGCAGGTCTAAGTATGCAGCAACAACATACTGCTTTCGATGGAAGCCATCAAAGATAAATTCAGCCACTCGGTGCAGTTGCTCAGGAGTGCCGTGCTGCAGCTGGAATCCGAGCTGATAAGGCTTCTCTCGTGCTTGACAAGAGGAGTATCCAGAACCCTATTAAAGATACTGCGTTCCAGCAGTTTGCCGAATGTCTTGAGAAGACTAATAGGTCTGTAACTGCTCAGATCCTTCGGTGACTTTCCAGGCTTGAGGACCATAATGATTCGAGCTCTTTTCCATGCCTTAGCAAAGAAACCCAGTCTAAGAGACGCATTGAAGGTAATTAATAAAAAAAATGAGCTCTGCTAGGTAAGGCATTAGCAAGGTATACCTTGGGATCACGCTTGACACCCCCCTGGCCTTTGCGACGCACACTAGGATGGTCAAAAACGCTCTAAAAGGAAAAGCTACACGATTTTACTGGCTCCGTCATCTAGCCTTCAAAGCGTACGGACGTGCCATTATCGTTATGTTGTGTGCTGAGTGTAATTCAGAAGTTTCGGCATCCTAGCTCCGCTCCACGGAGGCTGCTCGCTGCGCTTCTCTCTGCCGTCGGGTGTTTCATAGTGCCTGCGTGGATTTGCCTGCTGATGCAATCAAACTCTTACTCAATCCGAATATACTGTGGCAGTGCGATGGCTGTGTTACCGTCGTTGGAGTTGCGGCTGTCTCGGATGCTCTCCAAGTTCTGCCAATCATCAAATATCTACATGTTGGCAAGTTTAGAGCGACTACGGAGCCCGAGGCTGTTTCAAATTACATCTCTTCCAAATTAAATGTTGATGCAAAAATATTTTCTTGCATCAAGCTTATAAAAAAAGACGTTGACATTGGTACATTGAAATTCGTCAATTTTAAGCTCGGTGTAACGGATCAACACTATGAGGCTGTCTTCAATAATGAGTTTTGGCCGTGCTCTGTTAAGGTAAAAAGATTTGTCCATAGGGAGAGGATAAATAAAGAGGATACCATTATTGATCTTGGTGGACCTTCAAGATCTTCAACCCCAACTCATCCGTCAAAAAACCCCCAGTGATCGACGCCGCTGGTGTCGATGTTTTTGTTGACAATACTCTTCTTGCCCATCCTTCCCACAATCATATGCTCTGGCTAAGCCCACAGCCCTCGCAGCATCTTCGGCTTTCTCTGGACCTGCGCCCGTCACCTTCACCTACTATGCGTCAACAACAACAACAGCCGAAGTTTTCGCCGTCTCTTTTATGCGAGAGCTTGGCGCTGTCGTCTTTGGATGCTGTGTGCTGCCTGGGCTCGCTCCCTTGACGCTCTCCATGAATTTGCCTATCAACATCAGCAGCTGATGCAGGCTGATGCCTTTTCTGGTGGATTGCAGCTCTCTGCATGCCCTGCTCTCTTAAGAGATTATATTCGCTCTCTTCTAATTACTTCGAGCCATTTGGATAGTAATACAATTAAAGTGAGATTTATATCGCTTCTTAAGGCTGCCTCTGGATTAGTTGCTCATAAGCTGCAACTAGGCCCATCTAATTGTGAAACAGATGATCTGGTTGTGCCCCCCGCTTGTCCAGAAAATGCGAAACCATCTTCATCTTCCAAGAACGGTGATAGCCCCAGCTTGAAAATATATTTTCAAAATATATCCGGCATGCGTACAAAGACTGAGGCTGTCTACTTGGCAACATCGTCATGCGATTATGATGTCATTATATTAGTTGAAACCTGGCTCAACATCGACATCTTCGACAATGAATTTTTTAATGCCAACCTCTACCAAGTATTCCGCAAAGACCGGGATTCTGTTAAGACGCAATGCTCCAGAGGTGGTGGAGTTCTTATTGCTGTGCGCCGTGCTCTGAGGTGCACATCGATCCGGCTTAGGAATGATGACTCCCTTCTCGATCAGCTTTGTGTGTCTCTCGCTGGACCTGTGGAAACTATATTCCAGTTTCGAATTGTATATATATTTTCCCCATATAAACCACTCACATCTTCATTGTATATTAATGCGAGCAACTTAAATTTAATTCGTAGTGATATTAAGCTTGTTAATTAGGTTGAGGTCCTGTCGCATGCTAACTTAGACACTTGCTATGAACATTTTTTAATATCTATTTCAGCAATCATAAAAGAATACGCTAAAAAACGGGTCTTTAGTTCTTATAAATTACCTTGGTATACACAAGGACTAAAAAAATATAAGAATCTCAGAAATAAGTTCTATAAACGATATGTTGAAAATGGTAATTCTGCAGACCTCGATAAATACAAGCAACATAAGCGCGAATTCGAATTTTAAAATAAGTTCTTATACAATCAATATATAGCGGATGTGGAAATGAAGTTAATTAGCAATCCGAAATCTTTCTGGCACTTTGTTAACTCTAAAAGGACAACATCATCCATCCCCTCCCATATGTCTTTATATGACTCTTCAGCATCTTCGGATCTTGAAGTGGCAAACTTGTTTGCCAAATATTTTGCGTCAAACTTCGAGCCTCTATCTTCATGGAATGATGATTATACGCTTCGTTCCATTGCTCCAAGCTCCAATATTGGGAGCTTACATATTTCTGAATCCGACTGCCACCTTGCGGCGGAGAGCCTTAATGAAATGGAGGGGGGTGGCTTCAACCTAAAGCACTCAATAAATAAAAACACGGTAGAAACTATTTCGGGATATTGCGCGACGTGCGGTCTTTATTGTTAGAAGTAGGAATTAGAACTAAAATACAAGAAGACTTAAAACTAGCTTCGGAGAGCGGATTGGAAGCTCTTTGGACCGAAAGCCCAAAGGAAGAGGGAGAAAGAGCGAGGGTGTACGGGATCACACTGCCTCTGGAAAATAAACGCCCTTTTGGCGTGAACATTCTCCCCCCCCCCTTGCGAGGATACGCAGCAAGAATATCAGGAAGCTCGGGAAAGCGTTGAATATGCTGAGCGCTCGTCGATATGTAGGAGCGTGTGGTGATCCTGACCACACGACTGGCATCGGTCGTCACTGCGACAAGATCCTGTGGAATGGTGGTGGGCCAAGCAATTTACGCAGTATTCCTTCTCGAGGACAGCCTGGAGCCGTTTCTCAGTGCTAACACGAAGAAAACGGTGGCACTTCCGAAGAGGATGGTTCCCTTGGCAGACTCGGCATGGGTAGGATAAAATACCTCGGGAACGTCTGCATTTGTACTCGTCGTATGGAACCCAGTAATTGCTTGAATCGGGAGAAGTAGTAACTCGTGTGGAGAACGAGGAAACCCTTTGGATAGGCGCGGATATTTGCCTTGCAGTATCACGAGGACTCGGAACACTGGAGAAGCAGTTGCTTGGATGCAACAAAGTGTGTGCGGAGTTGATGACCGCTTGCAAAGCAATTGAAGCACAACTGTTTTGTTTTTACGTAAGAGGTACGATCCTCTTTCGTCATCTGGAGGAAGCGTGGACATATCCGCACAGGATGGTTCTCTTTAGAACATAAATCGCATTCTTTCGGTATTGGAATGCTCCTCGTACTGAAGGATTTCAGGACTCGAGGTGACACGTTGGACGGTGTCGATTTGGACGGATGGAGGCGCACCGGAGAAGGTAGGACAGAATCTATAGTTTCTAGAGTTCTATGGCGCTCAATCAGGAAAGAATCAAGTTGTTGTCACGTAGGAATTTCAGTTTTGTTCGGTAAGGATTGCTCCCATAATGAGAGCGTCAGCTTTGGAAGCTTCGTTGAACACAAATAAACCAATAGACAATCCCAATTATCCGTAGGAAGACCGGAAATATTAAGGGACATGAGGCAATTTTGAATTGTACTTTGCAGCTCCTTCAAGGCTGCCGAAGATTCGTGTACGATGGACTGCATGTTAAGCAATTTCTTCAGTTGGCTGTTCACCAACGCACGTTTATTTTCGAAACGCTCAGAAAGGTTTTCCCAGGCTGAGCGGAAACCATCGTTGGTGAGTGGTGAATTGGAAACTATGGAATTAGCTTCACCACTTGTCTTGGCCTTTAAATAGAACAACTTTTTAACAGGGGTCAGCGCAGGATTGTCAATATAGACGGCTGTGAAAAGGTCTCGGAAAGTCGGCCATCGAATATAATCGCCCGAGAAAACTTCGGTATCGCATGGAGGAAGGCGACAGCCAGACGGAAAGGAATTTTGGGGCGCAGGGGATTGGACTTGAGCTTTGGAAGAGATCGCATCGATCTGTTCCATGAGCTGGGCGGCACACCTTTCGTAGACAAAATAGGAATATTCGTATTTTGCCTTAAGAGTAGGAACGGTGTCCGCCGCGCCCTCTATGCCAACTGAAATTAGCTCGGAACAAGCTTCGTACTCTTTCTCGACCTTGTCCCATAGCGCCCGGACTTGGTCGAGCTGAATTTGGCAGGTGTATTTGGATGGATTGGGTGCTGCTGGATTGCAGAATCTGGACTCGAAATTACTCAGACGGTCACAGGTCATCGTGAATTTATTCAGAATTGATGGAGTCATATTGGAGAAATTTCTATTTGGAATTGGAACAATTATTATTTTTAAGGTCGAAGCTAGGTTTGGAATTTAGGAACCAAGCGGAATAATTTAAATAATTTATTTTTATTATTTTTTTTTTATTGCGGAAATGTGGAATTTAACTGAGTAACATTTACTCAGTCGGAAACATATACGGTCACACTAACGCGGATTTGGAAGCGCACTTAAATTTGTAACTGAAATAGTTCTTTGAAAGATTATAAAAAATATTTTAAAAATTATTTTCTGTGGGTGGACTTTTTTATTTGACCGCTGCTGTATTTGGCGCGGTACTGTTCACAAAGATAAGGCGTGCGTGTGAATCTGCTTGTGCATTAGCCGTATGTCAAGGCAGAATAGCGGAGACAATGAGAGGCGGAAAAAATTGCCAAAAATCGGAGCGTCGACTTGTCGACGATGATATATGTAATTGCAGTGTGTATATGTTTAGTCGAATGTAGTTCAGTTCAGGATAGAGCAAGGGGGAATGCATAAATAAAAAACAAATTAAGTCGGCGTTTCTGTGCCGTGGTTTTTGGATACATTTATTCGTAGTAGCTGTGGACTGTAATTGTAGAATATTTAAATTTTATGTTCTGGAATTATTAACTATATAATATATAATATATTCAATAAGAACAATTTGGATTTATTTTTGCTGTGTAAATAATTTAAATACCTTGCCGGTATATTTGGGATTTAATATATTTAATTAATTTTGTGTAAATTGCTGGTGGCAATTATAGATTAGTGAAGTGGACTGTATTGGAAATATGTAGGAGCATATATGTATGTATGTAGGTGGAAATAAATGCAAGCGGAACACAGTGAACGAAGAGAAATTAGGAATTGGAAGTTTCACTGTGGCTTATGGCATATATTTAAACACACAGATAATTTGCGGAAATTAATTTTGTTTGGAAGGAAGCTGCCGTAGTGTCGGATCAATCGGACCTGGATTTTAGACAATAATCATACAGAAAAGTTAGGCGAACTGAGTTTCGCAAAACTAAACTGTATGACCGGCAGCAAATGTAAATATTACTTATCTTGTGCGGTGTTAAAGCCACCGAAGCTGCTGGGGATAGAATGATCCGGCTCGAAGGACCATGAAATGGAGGGGGGTGGCTTCAACCTAAAGCACTCAATAAATAAAAACACGGTAGAAACTATTTCGGGATATTGCGCGACGTGCGGTCTTTATTGTTAGAAGTAGGAATTAGAACTAAAATAAAAGAAGACTTAAAACTAGCTTCGGAGAGCGGATTGGAAGCTCTATGGACCGAAAGCCCAAAGGAAGAGGGAGAGAGAGCGAGGGTGTACGGGATCACACTGCCTCTGGAAAATAAACGCCCTTTTGGCGTGAACAACTCTGAAAAACTCGACTGCGATGGGCTCTCACCTTATATACTAAAAAGTTGTATTGGGGTTCTTTCAGAGCCACTAATAATTATATTCAATAAATCCCTCTCCAGGGGTCTTTTTATTCAGAGATGGAAACTGGCATCAGTTACTCCTATTTTTAAGTTCGGTGTAAAAAGTATTATCTCCAACTATAGGCCAATTGCAAAGCTTTTTTTTTTTTTTTTTTTTTTTTTTTTCGCGGGTCCCATCGATTCCCACCTCCCGCCCAACCGACCGAGAGGCGCAGCCGTGTGACGTACGGCACGAACGCGTTCTTGATAGACGCGTGAGAAGAGGAAAGTATAAAAGAACGAGGAATATTTAATATTGCTAAGGTGCTAAATTACGGGCTAATTCTACAAGCAAAGTAGTTTTAAGTTTAGGAAGACTATCACTACTAGCAATATAGTCATACAGGCGGTTGTAATCGGTGCATAAAACCCTAAAGGGCTCATGCATTTCATACTCCCTCCTGCAGTGACCAATTACTAAGGGGATATAGGATCTGGAAGTTAGTCTGGGAACATGGAAGTTGAGTTGGCCTAGCAGGTAGGGACTCTCCACGTCCCCATGAATAAGCTTATGTAGAAAGATGACACCAAGCATCGTTCTACGGTTCGCTAGGGAGGGAAGGTTAATTAATAGAAGTCTACTAGAGTAAGACGGTAATCTCAGGTTAGCATCCCAGGTTAAGCCCCGTAGGGCGAAAAGCAAAAAGTTTTTTTGGACAGATTCAATGCGGTTAATATGGACTCCAAAACTAGGACTCCAAACGCAAGAACCATATTCCAAAATGGGCCGAACTAACGAAACATAAAGGCTCTTAGTTACATAAGGGGAATCGAATTCCTTCGACCACCTTTTAATGAATCCAAGCATGCCTCTGGCTTTGTTAACCATGCAGGAAATGTGTTCAGAGAACGAAAGTTTGGGATCAAGGCGGACTCCAAGATCATCGACAAGAGTTATTCTTTCCAAAGAGCAGTCATTGAGCATATAAGTGGCATACTGGGGAGTGACACGCGAAAATGTCATCAGTTTGCACTTGGAGCTGTTGAGATGTAATAGGTTAGCACGACACCATGCTTGAAAATTATTAAGATCCGATTGTAAATCTGACTGGCATGAGCTGTCCTTATACTGCACACATAGTTTAACGTCGTCAGCATACATTAGTACTCTAGAGTTGGTTAAAACTAGCGGAAGATCATTAATAAACAATGAAAATAGCAGTGGGCCTAGGTGGCTACCTTGTGGGACGCCAGATGTGACACTGAGGAATTTAGAGAGAGCATTTTTAAACAGAACTTTTTGAGCCCTGTCAGACAAATAACTCAAAATCCATTTAAGAAGATCAACAGGGAACCCAATCAAGTCGAGCTTCCTTACAAGAAGAGAATGATTAACCGAGTCAAAAGCTTTACTAAAGTCCGTGTAAATCACATCGGTTTGAAAGTTGCGTTGGAACCCTCTAATAACAAATGAGGTAAGTTCCAAGAGATTTGTAGTGGTTGATCTTCGCCTCATAAAACCATGCTGACATGGAGAAATTACGGATCTGCACAAATGCTGCAAGTGTGGAGTTATTACATTCTCGAAGAGTTTCGGAATGGCTGACAACTTAGAGATACCCCTATAGTTCCTGGCATCCGACTTGCTACCTTGTTTGTGGAGAGGAATAATGAAGGATTCCTTCCAAATAAGGGGAAATTCAGAAGTTTCTAAAGATAATTTAAACAATTTAAGAAGGGGGTTACACAGAGCGTCCGCGCAATACCTGAGCACGCAGCCCGGTATTCCGTCGGGGCCCGGTGAATAAACTGGCTTAATACGTCGAAGATCCAGACTAAGAGAGCTTTCGTTTAAGATAGGACTGAAAATTAGGTTTGAACAAGGCATAGAGTAAGGGTATGTCTTAGGAACATATCAAAGATTTTTGAGCGAATTGTAGCTAAGCAGCTTGCCTTTCTCACTGGTAGCACCATCAGCCCTAACCAGCATGGCTTTATGCCAGGACGGTCAACCACTTCAAACTTGGCTGTTTTTAACCATTTTTGCATTAATGCCTTTTCGAAACAGAAGCAGGTTGATGTGGTTTACACCGACTTTGCCAAAGCATTTGACAAGGTTTGCCATAGTACATTACTGGCAAAGCTTGAATCAATTGGCTTCCATTCATCAATGCTGACTTGGATTAGATCCTACTTAGATGGCCGTCGGTATAGAGTGGTGTGCAATGGTCATTCCTCAAGTCCGTATATAGCGACTTCAGGCCTTCCTCAGGGGAGCGCCTTGGGCCCTTTTCTCTTTATTTTATATATAAATGACATTGGCCAATGCTGTAGGAACTCGGAATTTTTATTGTTTGCTGATGACCTCAAAATCTTCAAGTCGGGGAGCTCGGTTCTTGATAGTATAATGCTTCAGGATGACTTGTCTAGAGTTGCGGATTGGTGCTCTCGGAATAAGCTACCCTTGAATTTGTCCAAATGTTTCACTGTTACGTACACTAAAAGGCTCAACATATTGCAGTTTACATACTATGTTCATTCCAGCCCCCTTGCATGCAAAACCGAAGCACTTGACTTGGGAGTTATGTTCGATGCAAAATTCCTTTTCATTGATCACATTAACTTTATAGTTCCTAAAGCGTATGCAATGTATGGGTTCATAAAACGTAATGCTGCTCAATTTACTGACCCGTACACAAAGCTTAGCCTCTTTTTTTCCTTTGTGAGGTCTAAGCTGGAGTATGCTTCATTTGTTTGGAACCCGACTGGATCCATACATTCTCACCGCCTCGAACGCATTCAAAAAAAGTTTTTATGTTTTGCCCTTAATTCCCTGAATTTCCATGAACCCGTACCCTCCTATTCCGATAAATGTCGTCTTGTGCACTTGTCTTCTTTACATGACAGGAGAATCGTTGCGAGCCTAGTTACCATTTTTGACATTATCTCAGGCAAACTTGATTGTCCTGCATTATTAAGTTGTATAAATTTTGCTGTTCCGGTTAGTCATCTAAGAACTTTTGATCCGTTTTTCCTGCCTATTCGCAGAACAAATTATGCCATGAATGAGCCCATTTCTAGGGCCTTAACTTATATCAATAATCTGCCCCCAAACATGCGATTGGACCCTAGCTCACCAAGGGCGTTAATAAAAAGAAAATTGTATCAATATTTAGCCTCAATTAACTAGTTAAGATATAGTTAAGTAGCCAGTTAAGGTTTACCGTTGGCGAAATAAATAAATAAATAAATAAATAAAAATCGCCTTAGCCTTGCAAAAAAGGTTCGCATCTATAAAACTATCTTTGCCCCGACTTAGAGGTATGGTATACAGATATACGGCATTGCAGCAAAATCCAATTTGGACAGGATCAGAACATTCGAAACCAAAACACTACGTATGATTTCTGGAGCTGAATGGTACCTCCGCAATGTCGATATTGCCAGAAATCTTTATGCCCCACTGGTTGGCGATGTTATTAATCAGCAGTCCACCACCTACTTTAATGAGCTTAGGTCCCACTCGAATATACTTGCCAGACGATTAATGCAGAGGAGGACACTTCGCAGACTTGCAAGGCTACACCTACTAGATCACCCTCAGAGAATTTTCTAATAATAAAAACTGAACATTGAACATAAGCTTCTCAATACATGTACATAATTGTACATTGAACTCCTTTCTACACTATTGTATATGTTGCGACTTTAAAGTATAAATAAAAAATATTTCACATGGGAATACAGTCTTTTTGAGGAGATCGCGGGCTCCCAGAATCCATTACTGCTGACAGAGATTGGTGAACGTTGCAGCAACTCTAGTGTGAAGATGGGAGACATGAAAATGTCCAACAAATAGGCCTGCCACTGGTAAACGGTTTGGTATCGGAATTTGATGATTGGCGCTGTATTTAAATGTTGACTGCTCGATTCTCCCACCAATTCGCATAGTTCCATGATCATTCAGGAACGAAAAAACATGATTAAATTTAGCAAATAGATGGCTTTGATTTTTTAGCGGCGCAAATTCTTTGGCAAAGAATTTCTGTTGCACATGTCGACTGTGTCGGCTCTTCAGCTCTTCAAACGTTAGGAATGGTGAAGAATTCCTATGATGCGGTCGAAGAGTGTGAATAAAGAAACAACAACATCTAGATACTAAGAATTCTCGAAAGATTAATGGCTTGATATTCGGTGTTAACATCAAGACTTGGAAATACACCGAACTTGCTTGTAGAAGCGAGGTCGGACCTTTCCACCACAGATGCTTTAAAAGCATTGACTGAAGAAGTCATCTAAAAGCATAATGGGCAGGATTGCCTTCCGTGCAAACATAGTTTCAGCAGATACGCGGAAAGTTGTTCAGTATCTTAACCGTTCGGTTGCAGACGTTGGTGTTCCAATGTCGTGGGAAAGTTAGAAGCCAGTGTAGCAAAATTTCTTAATCTGTCCAGCAGCTCGTGCTGAAACATAGTGATGTTTTGACAATTGTAGGCTGGCGAAAACCCTCCAGCTAAACCCTTCACATAGGCGCCGGCTGGGCAATGGGCACTGTTTTATACCAAACAACGGATAATGCATTACTGCTTGCTCCGTCTGCGGTAATACGAAGTCTAACCAAGGCAACGATCTAACTCTTTCCGCCTAAACAGCTAGAGGAAATTAACCAGTAGCTATGGTTGGAGGTGTCTGGCGAAGGGCTGACGATCAGCGTGTATATTCTCGCCCGCTAATGTCGAACTCGCTTACTTCGCACTAAGCCCGTTGGGGGCGCGGGCACGTGGTTGTCCCCTCATAGGTTTTCCCCTTGCTTGGAACGCTGGGTCCCCCAAGATATTGGAGCGCAACAGCTGCAACAACCTGGACAGATAAGTCAAAGAGCGTAAAGCCTCATCGAACCATTAGCACGGTTTCAGGACACGGTTTCTCTAGGTAACGCTGATGACAGCAAATGCAATTGAAGACGAAAGGTGGCAGGGAGGCTTCAAGCAATACTGCCTGGTTTGCACCCTAGTCGTTAAAAACGAGTTTAATTTAGCAATTTGTCTGACAGACAACGGGCTCTCGCTTGACAAACACAAAACGGAAGCAGTACTCATACGCAGCAAGAAGACCGTAGAAAAGGTAAACTTCCGGGTCGTCTCGACAACCATCAAGTCCAGTCCGGCGATCAAGAATTTGATGTCATGATCGGCCATAGGCTGAACTTCAAAACCCACCTGGAAAACCTAATCGGGAGTATGCTGGAGACCCCATCCAAATGGGAGGCGGTTGCTGAAATGGCAAAATAATTAAATACATTCATATACAAGCTTTCATACATACATATACACATACCAATTTCCGTATTTATGTACATACGTTTGCACTTAAGAATATACCAACATCTGTACAGAATTGCTGATCTTGCATTTCTTAGGACATGAGCCGAGCTGCGAACCATACTAAATATATATACCTAATTTATAATATACACCTCATTCGTTGGGAAACTTCAAGAGAAAGAAACATAATTTGCACGGTTCCCCGAACCGGCCTGTAGCGAGGTGTATAGGATCGCCAGGAAAGCCCTCAAAAAGTCGATACGGTCTAGCAAATGAGAGTGCTTTCTACAGCTCTGCGACGACGTCAAGAAGGACCCATGGGCGGGGCTTATAAGAAAGTGTTGAAGCGCGTAAGTGCTGGCTGTAAGTCACCTTTGGGCCCGGAGGTCCACGAAGGTATTGTCCGGGTGCCAGGTATTGTCCGGGCGCCAGGCCTTTATCGATCCCCAAAAGGCGGTACCGCGTGACTATGGCAGTCTACACTGCATCAAAAATTCTGTAGTACGCTGTCTCTATCAATGTTATTAGACTTTAATATTGTTCTAAGTGTAAGATAAAGCAATATTAAAAAAAAGGAACATACAAGGACACACATGAACACTCAGGAGCATAGCAACATAGCAACATAGCAACATAGCATAATAGTAACATAGCAACATCCAACATAAGTATACGCAGCGCGTATTCTATGAATACAATGGCGGGAAAGGTGTGGGCATAGCAGTCAGTAACTTGGCAAGGAAATAAAAATCACTTCGAGGATATTGGGAAAAGGCTGAATTTATTTCAAGCTTTAAAATATTGGTTAAAGACACCAAAGCAAATCGCTTCTCCTCTGTGGTCACTGGTCACTTCTCACCCTCCTATTTGTTGCCCACCTCTTGCTTTTCGATCGGCCTTGGGACTAGTTTTAGGCGCACCATCTCCTCGAGCAGCGTGGAGCCCAGGTGGCAAGGGTTTGCTGTTATTCGGACGCCAGCTTTCTGAAGAGCGTCCACTTTGTCCTTGGCCGCACCTTTGCCGCCAGAGATGATAGCGCCAGCGTGACCCATCCGACGTCCTGGGGGTGCTGTTTGGCCAGCGATGAAGCCCACGACCGGCTTGGCCTCACATCCTGTATTGTTTTTCAGTAGAAAGTCAGCCGCTTCCTCCTCGGCGTTGCCCCCGATCTCGCCAATTAATATAATTCCCTTGATTTCCTTGTCTGGCAGGAAAACACGAAGGGCGTCAATAAAGCTGGTCCCGTTAAAGGGGTCACCGCCACAGCCCACGCAAAGGGCTTGTCCAAGGCCCACCTTGGTGGTCTGCTGTACCGACTCGTAGGTTAGCGTTCCCGAACGAGATACGATGCCCACGGAGCCTCTTTTGTGGATATCTCCAGGCATGATTCCGATTTTGCATTGGTCCGGCGAGATTATACCTGGACAGTTAGGACCCAGCAAGCGACTTTTTTCTTGCGAGCGCAGCATTTGCATAATGCGAACCATGTCCGTCTGCGGTATGCCTTCGGTAATAGCAACGATAAGACCAATTTCGCTCTCGATCGCTGCGCAGATGCCTTCGGCAGCGGAGGGCGGTGGTATAAATATTGCAGTGGCATCTGGCTTGACCGCATTTACGGCTTCTGAGACGGATGCGAATACGGGCTTGCCCAAATGTTCTGTGCCACCCTTTTTGGGAGATACACCGCCCACGATTTTGGTGCCATACTTGAGCGCTGCCTCCGAGTGAAAGGTGGCCTGCTTGCCAGTAAAACCTTGCACTATAACTTTGGTTTCCTTGTTGATCTTAAGATTGCACACGGTTTTCCCGTAGTTAGCTTTTTTCCGCAGGATTTGCAGAGGAATACAGATATGGCCCTGGGAGCGCAACAGAGCGGTGCACGGTGCTATGACTCGGGTCATAGACATTTTGTGCTGGACTTTCTGGCACCGACTTTAGATCCCTATAAATATTACGCTAAAACAAACTGCGGGAACTTTTTTAGTTATTATTTTAATTTTTTCAGATTTTGAGGCGAACTGTTACCGAAAGTGTTTCCCTTACGAGTGAATCCGATAAATAGTTCACGCCATGTCCCAGGAAAGTTAGTCATGACGGGTGCGGCAGCGTTTACTCAGATTGTTGTTAAAACTATTTTTAAACACGAATATAATGTGACTGTCTCACTATTCATGCCGTAAAAATATATTTTAAATATTTAGCTCCGGGTGGACCAGAGCTAAATTTCGAAATCCAATAAGTACGAAAGGGAAGCCTATACGATTTCGATTGCCTGTTTAGTAAAGTTAGTTATTTTCATGTGGATGAAATTTCGACTGGGACTTTTGAAAGCTCCGTATGAGCAGAGCCAAATTTAAGTCTGAAAAATCTCCTTATATTTCGACTAGGGGCTTGTGTCCAGGCTTTACATTATTCACAAAGAATCCATCAGCAACTTTAGCTTGTTCTTTTATAAGCGGCTTATAAGCATGTAATTAAAGTGGGTCTTGGGCTGTGCGTACTTACTGTGGTGGTAGCGGAGGAAGAAAGATTTATTTGGAATATTCTTCTCAAAATCAATGCCGGTATAGCGAACACTAATGTACCAACCACACTTTTTTTTTTGCTTAACTTTTATAGCTCGTTTGTCCCCAAGATATTAACGTTTTAAAATAATCTAAGATCTAACATCTAACATCTATACCGCAACTCACAATTTTGACCGACCAAGAAGCCTTTCGCCGAGGTCAGATTTAAGACTTTTTAAGGAGAAATACATGTCATAGGGACATATGTGAGCATGATTCCGCAATAATGGTGATCCTTTATTTTAGAATTACACGTAGTGGCTATTTCTCCTCCAGGTGCTCTTTCCTATATTCATTTTTATTATTTTATTACTTTGAGGCGCCAGCAATATGACCCTGGTGGTCGTTTCTCGCGTACGTCGATCCGTGGACATTTTAACTGTGGCGACAGACCGTCATCGCTACGATTTTAAATTTAAAAAAAAAACAATACCCAATCGTTAGACATCACAATTCAAACTCCGTGCTGGTTGTTATTGTTTTCTTTTTTTTTTTTTTTTTTTTTCTCGCGGGTCCCATCGATTCCCACCTCCCGCCCAACCGACCGAGAGGCGCAGCCGTGTGACGTACGGCACGAACGCGTTCTTGATAGACGCGTGAGAAGAGGAAAGTATAAAAGAACGAGGAATATTTAATATTGCTAAGGTGCTAAATTGCGGGCTAATTCTACAAGCAAAGTAGTTTTAAGTTTAGGAAGACTATCACTACTAGCAATATAGTCATACAGGCGGTTGTAATCGGTGCATAAAACCCTAAAGGGCTCATGCATTTCATACTCCCTCCTGCAGTGACCAATTACTAAGGGGATATAGGATCTGGAAGTTAGTCTGGGAACATGGAAATTGAGTTGGCCTAGCAGGTAGGGACTCTCCACGTCCCCATGAATAAGCTTATGTAGAAAGACGACACCAAGCATCGTTCTACGGTTCGCTAGGGAGGGAAGGTTAATTAATAGAAGTCTACTAGAGTAAGACGGTAATCTCAGGTTTGCATCCCAGGTTAAGCCCCGTAGGGCGAAAAGCAAAAAGTTTTTTTGGACAGATTCAATGCGGTTAATATGGACTCCAAAACTAGGACTCCAAACGCAAGAACCATATTCCAAAATGGGCCGAACTAACGAAACAAAAAGGCTCTTAGTTACATAAGGGGAATCGAATTCCTTCGACCACCTTTTAATGAATCCAAGCATGCCTCTGGCTTTGTTAACCATGCAGGAAATGTGTTCAGAGAACGAAAGTTTGGGATCAAGGCGGACTCCAAGATCATCGACAAGAGTTATTCTTTCCAAAGAGCAGTCATTGAGCATATAAGTGGCATACTGGGGAGTGACACGCGAAAATGTCATCAGTTTGCACTTGGAGCTGTTGAGATGTAATAGGTTAGCACGACACCATGCTTGAAAATTATTAAGATCCGATTGTAAATCTGACTGGCATGAGCTGTCCTTATACTGCACACATAGTTTAACGTCGTCAGCATACATTAGTACTCTAGAGTTGGTTAAAACTAGCGGAAGATCATTAATAAACAATGAAAATAGCAGTGGGCCTAGGTGGCTACCTTGTGGGACGCCAGATGTGACACTGAGGAATTTGGAGAGAGCATTTTTAAACAGAACTCTTTGAGTCCTGTCAGACAAATAACTCAAAATCCATTTAATAAGATCAACAGGAAACCCAATTAAGTCGAGCTTCCTTACAAGAAGAGAATGATTAACCGAGTCAAAAGCTTTACTAAAGTCCGTGTAAATCACATCGGTTTGAAAGTTGCGTTGGAACCCTCTAATAACAAATGAGGTAAGTTCCAAGAGATTTGTAGTGGTTGATCTTCGCCTCATAAAACCATGCTGACATGGAGAAATTACGGATCTGCACAAATGCTGCAAGTGTGGAGTTTTTCTTGCCGTCCTTTTGATATTTCTATTATATTTTGTGGCAACTCTTGATTCAAATAATTGTATTCTCGCTGGAAGCGACGGCTATACGGCTTATGTATGCACAGCTTGCCTGCACTTTCGAAAGGTCGAAAGATTACGTTTTTAATACTTTCGACAGCCCCAGTCGAAAATTCTTCCGAATAAAAATACCAATCGTTTGTGTTCACACGGAAAAACACACCAGTATGAGTGGAAAAAGGAAGTCAACGGGGGTTGGGATGTCAACCCAAACGTCGGTGGAAAGTTTGATTGCTACCACCGGCGGGCACAGAGAGGAGCAATCCTCTCTGCGTGTCGCCAGCTATTACACCTACGATTTGACGGGAGCAGGTCATATCAGTTGTACGCTATTGCCACATAAACGACGCAGGGGAAGCTAAGCCGCTCAGGTGCCATAGTCGATACAGACTCGGACCTGGAGAGCGTGCAGCTCTCCAAAGAAGAGGAGGAAAGCCTTCTCCGCTCGCCGAAACCAGGCACCAGCTACCCGCAGAGGGACTCGCCAAAACGGTCAAACGAGGGGATGAAGGCTCAGCCGAGAGCGCCAATAAGAACGCTCCGGGGAGCAAGCGGCAAGGAGGGCCTTAAGAGGCGGGCCCTCTCCAAAAAGCAAAGAAGCCCAATTCCGCAAAAGTCAATGAGGTGACCAAACGACATTTGATCGTGGTACTCATCGACAGAAGCAAAGAAAACGGCAAGATGGCCGAGTCGCGGTGGAAGTTGGAGCATGCGCGGCTCGTCGAATCATTACTTGCACGGATGGAGGAAGACCCCGAAGCTCCCATGCCCACATTTTATGGTGCCGGATGGCTGAATGGGGTTAAAATCCTGAAGTGCATGGATGATCCGACGAGAAAGTGGCTGACGCAAACGGTTTGCCAGTTGGAGGCGTTGTGGGAGGGGGCCAAGCTGGAGGTGGTGGAAAGGGAGTTAATCCCGTCCATCCCTAAGGCGAAGGTACTCTTCCCCATCGCAATCCAAGGGGACCGGGCGCTAAAGCTGCTGCAGCGTCAGAATCCGGACATCCCAACTGCGAACTGGAAGGTTCTGCATATTGTGACCCCATCACCCAAGGAGGGGGGCCAAAGTGCAGTCCTCCAGATCAACAAAGAGGCGGAAGACATCCTCTATCCCAGATACGGGAAGATGGCATGGGGCATGGGTAGCGTCTACCTGCGCCTCAAAAAACGGCATCCCAGGGATAAGGATGCTCACACCCTGAAGGCAGGCGAAGTGGAGAAGGACATAGGTCTGGATAACGCCCAGGAACTGACGCTGGACGAGGCCTGCGAGGAGGAAGGTGACCTGACTGACAGTCAACCCGTTGAATGGAGGTGAGCCCGGTACCCATGACTCTCAGGATGCTGCAGCTCAACCTCCATAAGAGCAGGATTGCGTCGGCGGAACTCCTCATTGCCATGGAGCAAGGGTCCGCCGACATAGCTTTAGTCCAAGAGCCATGAATTGCCTCGGGCATACCGTCGCCGCACTAAAGTCCTCAAACTAAAATTTGTTCTACACACCATCGGAAAAAAACTTCTGCTCCAGCATAGAGACTGCCCCAGAAACGGCTAGACTCCGGAGACTGCTATCGAAGCAGCCAGTCATACAGAGTCAGCTCAAACGCGAAGACGGACAGTGGATTGAGGGCAGCGAAAAGGCTCTAACGGCTCTAATGCAACCTCATTTCCCAGGATGCACTGAGGTACCCGATGCGAACAAGCACCAGAACTTTGCAATAGGAGAAGAGCAACCCCAACTAATCTAATATCCGCTAGAAGAATTCACTGGGCTATAGACTCCTTTTCGAGGATAAAAGAACCAGGACTGGACGGTATATTTCCAGCCATGCTACTGGTGACCAAAGAAGTGATCACCCCATGGCTTTCACAGCTTGCGTAAGCACGGGCTATATCGCTATCCATTGGAGAACCTCTCGGATTGTCTTCCTGCCAAAAGCAGGGGAATGCAGCCACGTGAGCCCCAAGGATTATAGACCGATAAGCCTCACCTCTTTCTTACTTAAGACGCTAGAAAAGCTGCTGGACATACACATCAGAAACGATGTGGGGAGACTGCTGTCAACCAACCAGCATGCTTACAATAAAGGGAAATCATTGATTCCTCTCGCCCCTCCTGGGGAACATGGCGGTGGACGACCTGATCAAGAGATTCAAAAGGAAAGCCCTAAAGATAACAGCGTATGCCGACGACATAAGCATCATTATCACGGGAGTCTGTTCATCGACCCTCAGCTCGATTATGGAATAAACACTCAAGGAGATACGTGAGTGGGCCCAGATAGAAGGACTCAGTATCAATGCGGACAAGACGGACCTCATTCTCTTTACCAAGAGATACAAGGTGCCGCTATGGATCCCCCCAAAAATTAACACAACCAGGCTGACGCCAAAAACACAAGTAAGATACCAAGGGATTGTACTGGACAGCAAGCTGACATGGAAGCCCAATGTACTAGAGAGGGTGAAAAAGGCCATAGCGCTATACGCATCCAAGAAGATGCTTAGCAGCACATGGGGTCTCTCGCCCGCCCTAATGCACTGGGTCTACATATCAGTGGTGCGTCCGACTCTTCTGTTTGGAGTCTTAGTGTGGTGGCAAGCCATGGAAAAGAAGACGTATAACAGGCTTATGGAAAGAACCCAGCGGCAGGCACTGCTCTGCATAACAGGGGCGCTGAGGTCAACCCCCACCAAAGCACTCGAAACCATAATTGAAATATACCCCCTAGATATCCACGCGCAACTGACTGCAGGAAAGGCGGCACAACGCCTGATTTCATCAGGAAATATGACAATGCAAGGATTCGGGCATAGTTCGATTGGCCGAGACATGAGCAGTGCATCTGACTACATGATACCCAAAACATGCCCGGATGTAAAAACAACAAACTTCATGGGACCTGACGACTGGAAAATAGGTCAGGATCATGCTCAACACCTCAATATATATACCGACGGCTCCAAGATGGAAGAAGGAGTAGGAGCGGGCATATACTGCACAGACCCTGAGATACGGCTGTCGTATAAGCTACCAAGCCAATGCAGCATCTTCCAGGCGGAAGTATTCGCCATCGGGAAAGCGGCGATAAGATCCGTGCAATCGTCAGCGGTCAGTTCCAAAACTGTACTGGCAAGCAGGGAGGCACTAGATAACCTAAGCACGACTAGATCAGTGCGAATCTACTGGGTTCCCAGCCACCAGGGCATAAATGGTAACGAGACCGCAGACGAACTTGCAAAGGAAGGTGTTGGACTGACTAGTGTAAGAACAGAAAATTTTCCTGTCTCGCTAAGAACGGAAATGTGATAAATCCGAGGCTACCGAAACCTTGGAGCATCTCATTTGCAAATGTCCGGCCCTAGCGAAGGCAAGGATAAGATACCTGGGGGCTCCGGCTCTGGCATCACTAGAAGATGCCTCCAAGAAGAAGACATGCGAATTACTTGCCTTCGCGAAACACACCTTGATTCTCAAGGACTATGAAAACCGCGTGAATATTTCCTAAATCCACTTAGCAACTTCCGGACAGCTAAGGGCCATATTGGCCTATGCGCGGCCCCGTGAGGGCCATCCGGCTTAACGGAAGGTTAGGTTAGAAGGCCCTCAGTGTCACCCTTTGCCCACCGAGCTTCCGAAACTCCAAATACAGTCCACTTATCGTGTTTCCGCTGTACCACAAAGCGAAGCATCCAACACATGCCCCCACACCAACAGCTCTGCATGCCCATATATAAATATATTTTCTGCCTATAAAATATTTTTTGTACGCCCTTAGAAGTTCCTTTAGCGGGTTTCCACTGTACAAAATAAAGACAACTCATCCATACATATTTTGCATGCTCATCCAATTACATATGTATTTATATTTTCTGCCCTTACATACAGGAATTAAATACCAATCAAACAATAATAAACGAGAAAAAATAACCAAGATTAAACTGAATGCGAAATAAAAACTGTAAAATAAATAATAACAAGAAAGAAAGCTAACTTCGGCACGCCGAAGTTTGTATACCCTTGCAGCTTACAATTGGATCATTTTGCATTAATAAAATTTTATCAAATGAAAAGTAAAAGTGACAGGAATTGTATACAACATTTATACATACAAAAATTCGCTTTAACATTGCGTATACGTAATATTTCCCGAACATTCCTATGGCAGCTATATGATATAGTTGTCAGATTTCGACCAAATTAAAACCGAAATTCTAGAATAATATAAAATGGCCATTTCTCAAATTTTATAAAAATATGTTGAAAATTGGACAAGTAATAATTTTTTTTCTGAAAATTTACCGATCGTTCCTATGTCAGCTATATGATATAGTCGTCCGATCCGGCCCGTTGCGACTTATATAGTATTTGGAACATATAGAAGACTATCTGCAACTAGACTATCATTCAGATAGCTTCAAAACTGAGGGACTAGATTGCGTATAATCGGACAGACGGACAGACGGGCACACGGACAGACGGACATGGCTAGATCGACTCGGCTGTCGATGCTGATCAAGAATATATATACTTTATAGGGTCGGAAATGTCTCCTTCACTGCGTTGCAAACTTCTGACTGAAATTATAATACCCTGCAAGGGTATAAATATAGCAGCACAGGGAGCGATCGACGACGAGTCCGTTATTGGATACACTGTACAGTTGTAAAGAATTTCACGAGCTCAAAGAGAAGTACGAGTTAGACCAACGCAAGTGCATGTCCAATCAAATCAAGTCGCATAGTGGTGGCAAGAAAAACATAGCCAGTACCAGCCATAGAAATGCTCGTTGTTTAATTGCGGATCGACGGAGCACCTGAGAAAGGATTGCAAGACAGATATGAAATGTTTTAAGTGTGACGGCAAGTAACCAGATCTGTGCAGGTGGTGCAGTCATCAAAACTACATAAAGTTATTAACTTGAACGGAGTCGAAATAAATTGTCTGGTGGACAATGGGGCTGATGTGTCAATCGTTTGCAGCTCAGTTTTTGAGAAACTACCCGACGTGAAGCTCGAAAAGAGTTACACTCTGCTGCGAGGACTCGGAAATGTACAAACAAAGCCGATTGGTACATATATGGGCACCGTACACGTGGATAGAGCTGAGGTGGAACAAAAATTTATCGTAGTGCTGGATAAAAACATCGGAGATTACGCCTTGCTCGGTTTTGACTTTGCTTCCAAGTTTAGAGTCACGTTGGACGAGGACGGATTTACGTTCCCAAGGTGTCAGCGCAGCCAGAAAGCGCTGGACATAATGAGCTAAGTATTTATTGTCGAGACCGAGAATAACATAAGCGTTTCTGAATAGTTCAAGCCGATAAATCAGTCGTTGGTCGACAACTACAAGCCAGCAGAATCTCCAATTGAGTGTCCTGTGTAGATGAAGATCGTACGGGATGAGCAGATAAAACCCTTTCGTCACCAACCAAGTCGATATTCAGCCATGGAAGCAGCTGCCGTGAATGAGCAAGTGGAAGATTGGCTTAAGGACGAAATCGTACGCAAGTCAACCTCAAATTTTGCAAGTCAAGTGGTCATCGTAAAGATGAAGGACGGAACCAATAGAGTTTGCATTGATTTCCGCCAACTGAACAGAGGGGTACTCAAAGACAGTTTTCCTGTACCCTTAATGGATGAGGTGCTAGAAAAGCTTCAGTCTGCAAAGGTGTTCACTGTCATGGATCTCGAAAACAGTTTCCTACATGTGCCGATCGAAGAATCTAGTCGTCGCTACACTGCTTTTATAACTAAAGAGGGTTTGTTTGAGTTCTGTAAAGCACCGTTTGGATTTTGCAACTCACCGGTCGTTTTTAACCGTTTCGTCAATGCAATTTTTCAAAAGTTGATACAAGAGGATGTCATGCTGATCTATGTCGATGATATTATCATATTTGCGCAAACAAACGAGGAGTGCATAGTCAAGCTAAAGAAAGTCCTGGAGGAGGCTGCTAAATATGGATTGCGTATAAAATGGAAGCAATGTTCCTTTTTGGAAAAGAGGATCAGCTTTTTGGGTCACAAAGTGGAGGACGGCAAAATCTGGCCAGGAAAGGAAAAAACACTAGGGTTGACAGGATTTTTCTGAAAATTTTTAAGAGGGTATGCGGTAATAGCCCGGTCGCTAACAAATTTGTTAAAAAAGGATGCCGAGTTTATATTCGAAGCCGAGCAGACAAACGCAATAAACCAGCTAAAAGATATACTGTCGAACAAACCGGTCCTGAAACTATATAGCACAGAAGCACCAAACGAACTACATACTGATGCGTCCATGAATGGTTTTGGTGGTATATTAATGCAAAGATTCAAAGGCGAACTTCATCATAAAGCATATTGGAGCAAGAAAGCTTCAGCAACAGACTCAATTGCCACAGTTATATACTAGAAGTAAAAGCTGCCTACTTAGCGGTCAAGAAGTTTCGCCATTACCTGCTGGGAGTCAAGTTCAAGCTACTCACCGATTGTGCAGCGTTTTCTCAGACTGTGAAAAAGAAGGATGTACCAAGAGAAGTAGCTGAATGGTCTTTATATCTGGAAGATTTCTTATTTCAAGTTGAGCATCGTGCAGGAGATAAAATGATACACGTCGACAGTTTAAGCCGCTGTCCAGTAGATGTTTTGATAGTATTGTTAGAGATCCCAGTCCAAATAAAGGCAGCCCAGCAGAAAGATAAGTATATATCAGCAGTCCTCGAAGTTCTTAAGTCACAGCCCTACAAGGATTTTCAGTTCAAGGGAGGAATAGTTTTTAAATTATCCGATGGCAACGAGGTCATGGTCGTACCCAAGTCAATGGAAAATGAAATTATAAGGGAAGCACACGACGTCGGACATTTTGCGCTGCAGAAAACTATGCATTCCTTGCAGCAACAATTTTGGCTTCCGCATATGGAGAAGAAAGTAGTTCAAGTCATCAACAACTGCGTGAAATGTTTCCTGATGAACAAGAAGGTTGGAAAGAAAGAAGGCCAGCTGTATTGCATTGACAAAGGAGATAAACCACTGCATACTCTTCACGTAGATCATCTCGGACCAATGGACGCGACTTCTAAGCAGAATCGGTTTATCTTTGCAACCGTGGATGCTTTTACCAAGTTTGTATGGTTATTCTCAACAAAAAGCACTGAAAGCGAAGAGGTAGTAAAGAAGCTACATGAGTGGTCAGCTGTTTTCGGCAACCCAGTTCGTATCAAAAGCGATAGAGGAGTCGCGTTTACGTCCAATCAATTCCAAGAGAATGTAACGGAAAGTGGAATCGAACATGTGTGGAGTACAACAGGAGTTGCAAGAGGAAATGGACAAATTGAACGCGTGGACAGGTGCATAATTTCAATGATAGCTAAGTTATCTGCTGAAGATCCGTCTAAGTGGTATAGGTTATGTTAAGCCGGATGGCCCTCACGGGGCCGCGCATAGGCCAATGTGGCCCGTAGCTGTCCGGAATTTAATGAGTGGACCTAGAGAGTATTAACGCGGTTATCAAAGTCCTTGAGGATCAAGGTGTGTTTCGCGAAGGCAAGTAATTCACCCGGCCTCTTCTTGGAGGCATCTTCTAGTGATGCCAGAATCGGAGCACCCAGGTATCTTATCCTTGCCGTAGCTAGGGCAGGGCATTTACAAATGAGATGCTCCAAGGTTTCGGTAGCCTCGGATTTATCACATTTCCGGCATTTGGCATTGTCGGTGATGCCTAGCTTGACTGCATGCGCCGCAGCCAGGCAGTGACCTGTGAGAATTCCCACTATTAGTCTGCAGACCTGTCGTGGAAGATACAGCACTAGTGGCTGAGTTTGTCGTTGCACTCTTTGCACATGATCTTTGATATCTTGCAGGTTGTGGAATTTCTCCTCCATCTGCTCTTTACTTGTGCGTCTGCCCGTCTCTCCAGCTCGCTTTGTAGCGTTCTTAGCGAGACAGGCACATTTTCAGTTCTTTCACTAGTCAGTCCAACGCCTTCCTTTGCAAGTTCGTCTGCGGTCTCGTTACCATTTATGTCCTGGTGGCTGGGAACCCAGTAGATTCGCACTGATCTAGTCGTGCTTAGGTTATCTAGTGCCTCCCTGCTTGCCAGTACAGTTTTGGAACTGACCGCTGACTATTGCACGGATCTTATCGCCGCTTTCCCGATGGCGAATACTTCCGCGTGGAAGATGCTGCATTGGCTTGGTAGCTTATACGACAGCCGTATCTCAGGGTCTGTGCAGTCTGTGCCCGCTCCTACTCCTTCTTCCATTTTGGAGCCGTCTGTGTATATATTGAGGTGTTGAGCATGATCCTGAACTGTTTTCCAGTCGTCAGGTCCCATGAATGTTGTTGTTTTTACATCTGGGCATGTCTTGGGAATCATGTAGTCAGACGCACTGCTCATGTTTCGACCAATTGAACTATGCCCGAATCCTTGCATTGTCATGTTTCCTGATGCAATCAGGCGTTGTGCCGCCTTTCTTGCAGTCAGTTGCGTGTGGATATCTAGGGGGTCTATTCCTACAATCGTTTCGAGGGCTTTTGTTGGGGTTGACCTCAGCGCCCCTGTTATGCAGAGCAGTGCCTGAGGCTGGGTTCTTTCCATAAGCCTGTTATACGTCTTCTTTACCATGGCTTGCCACCACACTAAGACTCCAAACAGAAGAGTCGGACGCACCACTGATATGTAGACCCAGTACATTAGGGCGGGCGAGAGACCCCATGTGCTGCTAAGCATCTTCTTGGATGCGTATAGCGCTATGGCCTTTTTCACCCTCTCTAGTACATTGGGCTTCCATGTCAGCTTGCTGTCCAGTACAATCCCTTGGTATCTTACTTGTGTTTTTGGCGTCAGCCTGGTTGTGTTAATTTTTGGGGGGATCCATAGCGGCACCTTGTATCTCTTGGTAAAGAGAATGAGGTCCGTCTTGTCCGCATTGATACTGAGTCCTTCTATCTGGGCCCACTCACGTATCTCCTTGAGTGTTTATTCCATAATCGAGCTGAGGGTCGATGAACAGACTCCCGTGATAATGATGCTTATGTCGTCGGCATACGCTGTTATCTTTAGGGCTTTCCTTTTGAATCTCTTGATCAGGTCGTCCACCGCCATGTTCCCCAGGAGGGGCGAGAGGAATCAATGATTTCCCTTTATTGTAAGCATGCTGGTTGGTTGACAGCAGTCTCCCCACATCGTTTCTGATGTGTATGTCCAGCAGCTTTTCTAGCGTCTTAAGTAAGAAAGAGGTGAGGCTTATCGGTCTATAATCCTTGGGGCTCACGTGGCTGCACTTCCCTGCTTTTGGCAGGAAGACAATCCGAGAGGTCCTCCAGTGGATAGGGATATAGCCTGTTATTAAGCAAGCTGTGAATATAGCGTAAAGCCATGGGGTGATCACTTCCTTGGTCACCTGTAGCATGGCTGGAAATATACTGTCCAGTCCTGGTTCTTTTATCCTCGAAAAGGAGTCTATAGCCCAGTGAATTCTTCTAATGGTTATTAGATTAGTTGGGAGGCGCTCTTCTCCTTAAGCCGGCTCTGGATGCGTAGGGCGGCTTTATATTTTGCCTTGGCCTTCATCCCCTCGCTTGAACGCTTCGGCCCGTCCCTGCGCGGGGATCTGGTGCCTGGTTTCGGCGAGCGGAGAAGGGCTTCCTCCTCTTCTTTGAACGCTCTCCAGGTCCGAGTCTGTATCGACAATGGCACCTGAGCGGCTAAGCTTCCCCGTTTGCATTTGTGTTTGTGTTTTTGAGGCAGTAGCATTGCAACTGACATGATCTGCTCCCTCATATCAGCGTGGCGACACGCAGAGAGGATTGCTCCTCTCCGTGCCCGCCGGTGGAAGCGATCACGCTGGCACGTATGGCGACAAGGAGACAAATTCAGGAAGCCCAGAAAGCGTATAAGAGGAACTACGACAAGAACCGAGTCATGGAAAAGCTCTACAAGGAAGGTGACCTGGTTGCTATAAAGCGGACACAATTTGTGGCTGGGAAAAAGTTAGCCAGTTCGTACATCGGTCCATACACAGTAACCAAGGTAAAGCGAAATGGGCATTATGATGTGAAGAAAGCAGCATCTGGGGAAGGACCAGCTTTCATTTCTGCTAGCGTGGATAACATGAAGCTATGGAAATATATAATGGAAAACGAAGATGAAGTATCATCTGGGTCAGACTCGGAGTATCAGGATGGCCGAAATTATCGAAGAGTTGGAGTTATCGATGGCAGCCGATAGTTATTTATATTTGGAGAAGTAACACCACCAGAGAAAGGAAGCTGCGGTCACTAGCGTCGAAAAAGAGATCGAGTCGAAAGCGTTAAGAAAGGCTGAAACTAAAGTTGTCAAGTAAGAGTCCAGTCGTCAAGTTGTCAAAGAAGTCGTCGAGGGATCAAGTCCGAGCATAATAGTCGGTGCGTCGGAGGGTCAATCGTCGGTCAAGTCATCTAAAAGCAGCCAGAGTAAGCAGAAGCCGTGAAGTCGGCAGTGCCGTTGATTTCGTTGTCCTAACAATCTAATCATCTTTTGTTAAGTCTTTGGATTTTGGTGACAATACAATTATGTTTATTCATTATCATAATAAATTCAAGATGGCCGCCGCTACTAAATGGCGGATAATTTATGTTTTATTAATCCCATCAATATGGGTATCTCAAAATGAAAAGTCGCAACAAGTAGAATACAATTTACTATGCAAAATTGAAATCTAAGATGGCTGCCGCTACCAAATGGCTGATAACAATTTTTTATCAATCCCACCATAATGGGTACCAAATAAAAAGGCTTGACACGAAGAATACGGTGCATAGTATGCGCTGCATACAACCTCAATATTTAAGATGGGCGCAGCCACTAAATAGCGTATAATAACAAGATTTAAATTTAGAAATTAAATCTGTAATTTAGGTATCTGATTAATACAGCCTGAATCCACCACCCAAGTCAAGATTTTGTATCGTGTTGGCGTAAGGGTGGCTAAAAATGATACGTCGTTAGCGGTACACCACCCAAGTGGACCACCCTTTATTGGACCTCTGGGGGGTCGACCGTTAAATGTCCATTACTCGTGGGAACAAAATAGTAAAAAAAAATATTAAAAATTTCAAACACAAATAAAACAGAAACAGCAACAGAACCTAAACTAAGGCTAATTTTTAAGAAGCGAAAGAAAAGTGTTAAGCAAAACGAGCTAAAGAAAGTGAAGGTGATAGAAATAGTCGATAACAGAAACGACGGGAACAATTAGCGTCAAAAACACAAAAAAATCTTTTAGGTTAAACGGTTTTATGTTAAACATACATTGTGTGGTAGGCGTTTAAATCAAAGGATGAATCGTCCAAACGCGTCTTCTTTATTCACTCTCTGAAAACAGAATGCCTCTCCGAGAGATCCGTTAACATTCTGTTTGTCTTAATGCTAATTTACATCCGCTTTACATAGGCTATACATAGTGTTGGTGTTGTACAAGTATCGGTATATTAGTGTGACCCTCTACCAGCCTACTACAATTCGGCCATCCTGTTATACGGATCCCCTGGATTCAGCTTTTGAAAACAATTTTAACAAATTACTCTTATGTCTAACTTATTCTAAGACAGTTTTTAATTACATATATTTTCTTCATTTACTTTTCCGGCTCCCTATCCAAGGTCTTATGTTTTGAACACTACATACACCCTTGTATGGATTTCGAGACACTTGAAAACCTTCAACGTCCTTTAGTAAGAACCGGTCATTGCGAAGAACTTTAGCAATTATACATGGACCTTTGTTCTTAAAGATCAACTTCCTAGCAACTCCTGCAACCTGTCAAAATTGTTTACCATTACGTAATCTCCTTTAGCATAGTTCTTTTGCCTTTTCTTTTTCTTATCATAATGTGTTTCATTGTATTCCTGCGCTTGTTTTTATTTTTCCATCGCTAACTTTCGGATCTCGTCCAAATTCTCTACTTGAGCTGTGTTGTTAATTTCTTCTAGCCTGTCCCTAAGTTCATCAATAATCTGACCTTTCTGCTCTACACCAAACAGCATTTTGCTAGGAACTTGTTTTATACTCCTGTGTTATTAAGTGCATGTTCAACTTGCTCGATTACATTATCCCAATGTACATTATTTGCTTGTGGAGAACCTGTCGCTATTTTTAAGTGTTTGATGTTTGTTTCTGTTAAAAATTCTGCAAGCTCGTTAGATGTAAAACAACTGCCTCTATCTGAAACTATACATTTTGGTTTGCTATATGCCTTAAAATAATCGGTCAAAGCTTTTATAACTTCTTTTGTGTTAGTTGTCTTTGTTGTATAAAGTCTAGCAAATTTCGTAAAACCATCTATGATTAAAAATATGCGTTTGTTTGCTCTTCCTGTTGCCACTGGTCCGTAATGATCTATGTGCAACAATTCAAACGGCTTGTCTCCTTTAGGGATACTGTGTAGGAAGCTTTCTGATTTTCCGGTATTTGGAAAGAATGCTACGCCTTTTAAACAATTATCAATGTGGTTCATGCATTTTTCCTTAATATTTATAAACCAGTAACTCTTCGAAATTGCTTCTATCATCTTATCCATACCAATGTGACTAAGTTCATTATGATATTTGGTTGTCCTCAAAGCTAGTGGTTTCTACAATTGAAATATAGCATCTAATCAGAGCATCTACGTGTTGCCTTTTTGTTCCGGATCTGTGGATTAGTTCATAATCATAATTTTGCAGTTCAAGTGCCCATCGGGCGATTCTCGGATTTAATTCGACTCTGTTTAATGTCAGCGTTAACGAATTGCAGTCGGTTATTATCTTAAAATGTTTACCATAAAGATAAATTCGAAACCTACGCAGGGCGTAGATGATAGCTAGGGTTTCAAAACTGTGGTATTTTGCCTCAGTCTCTGTACTTCGCTTTGAAAAGTAAAACTCGGGATGGAGTTTTCCATCTCCCTTTCTCTACATTAAAACCGCACCGAAACCCATAGCACTTGTATCGCAATGTAATTCAACCTCATCTTTGTGATTGTGAATGTTCTTATTCCCACTTCACCCCATTATCTTGTTCACGGCCTTATTGACCTTTCCTTGGGACAACTAAATTATGTACGGAACTATCGTGACAATGTCCTTGATCTTATTTTTGCGGCGGAGTTTGCCAATGCCAACGTTTCAAGAATCAGCCCTCTCTCTAGCCCCGAAGACGCTTATCATCCCACTCTGAAAATAATTCTACAAGTATCGACTCCATTACTGTTTTGTCCTTTAGCTGAGCCAGCAACTTTTCGCTGCTTTCGTAAAGCTAATTTCTCTGACTTGAATACATATTTATCTTCGGTCGATTGGACTTTTTTGGACTATTCTTCTGACGATCCCTCAAACATGGTTGACCGTTTTTATGATATCTTATACTCTGGTTTTGACTTGTATGTTTCTTCGTTTTCTCCTCCTGACGTCTCACATAAGCCTCCCTGGTTTTCTCGTCGACTTTCCAACTTGAAAAACGTCAAGTCTAGTGTAGCATGCCCATATAGCAATGGCTCACTGTAATTATAACATACAAACACATTGTAACACTCAGTTGCAATGTGGTACACAGTGGCACACCAAAATCGATGCACTGCGCTGCATATTAGTTTTTAAACGACACTGTGTAACATTGAGCGGAACTTTTCTGCCCGATGAGAAATATGGCCCGTAAAGCCATAAAACAATTAGGCAGGAAAATATGTAAAAAAGAAAATTAATGCAAAGTAATGCAATAAGCAAATTTACAGAAGAGGACATATAATAACAACTCAAAAATATATATGCCCAATATGGGACTAGTAGACGTAAAGTCAGTGGACTCCACAGCCAATGTCATAAATAAAGTAGAAACAAATGTTTACGACTTGGAATTAATAAAAATATTGTTAATAATAATTGTCGTTATAATGTGCGCAAATTGTTTTTATAAATTGTATAAATTACATAATAAATGTTAAAAAAAAAAATATATTAGCCAGGCAAATGGCCTGGACAAAATTTAAAAAAAAAAGAGCACAAACAACATATTTAAGTTTGTAATTTTAAGAAAATTAAATAAAATGAATTACAAATAAAAATACATTATCAATTTGACGACTTTAGCAAAAACAGTAAAATAAAATAAACAAATAAATACATACATATATTTTTTCAAAATTAGTTTTTCACTGTTTATAAACGAAAAAAAAGAAGATTTTTATATAATTACGCATTTGCATGGAACCTCCTTATGAATTTTGTCTTTCATAATAATTAAAATGACGAGATGGGAAAACGCGGTGGTGTAAAGAATAAAATAAAAAAAAGGGTAGCGCACTTAAAGTGGCTATTATATTCAAATACACCACCTCCCGCGTGGGCAGTAGCCCAAAAATTGCAATGCGAGCTTGATTTTCTTACATCAAGACTCCAAAACACAAACCCGCAGGTCCCAACTCAATCGGGAATAAAAACTGTAACCAATCAGGAAGTTATAGCCCCTCCAGCCCCAAAAACGGTCCCGCAACGGAAAAAAAAGTGCCCAGCCGACTGCCCTGGACCAATGGACAGTGTTTACTGCAACTATACGTGCAGTCACTGCGGGCCGAAAAATAAATATAGTGCTCACGCCTAAAGACCCTTAATTTCTAGAGTCAGTGCGACCTCGAATGAAATTATCAAATGGAATGGTCCAGACTGCTCTCAGAAATAAAAGAAATAAAAATAGAATTTGATAAATCCTTTAAGTGCTTAAATAAAAGCGCTGCAATATCAAATCAGACCAAGATAAAACACGTTGAGATACTTATTGAAATATACAATAAAATCCGTGAATTGGTCTCAGACAACAAAAACAGACTCAGCAGCTTAAACTGGGTGCAATCGTCAGACATCTTAAGACGCTTGCGTGAACAATTGATTAGTGTATCAGATAGGCATAAATTACAACTATTTTGCCCGTCCATACTAAGTACACCTGCATCATTTGATCCATCTGTGTTGCAGTCAATTGACGTTAAGGTTTCGGAAGAAACAATAACCGAACAACCAGAAAGCATTGATGTCGAAAGTGAAAGTCAAAATATAAACTTAACAATGGCTCAGACAAATATTGAGTTTATAAACACAGCCACTTAGCTTATACCAGAGTTTGACGGTAGGCACGAAAATTTACAAAGTTTTTTAGATGCTCTAGATTTATTAGACACCTTAAAAGGCACTTATGAGACGGCAGCGATAAGCCTTATAAAAACTAAACTTAAAGGCCATGCAAGGAATCTCATAAGTAATGAGCAGACAATTGCTGCAATTACTGCCCAACTGTCAAGTGCAGTAAAAGGAGAATCGGTAGAAGTTATATCTGCCAAGCTCCTCAATCTGCAACAGAAAAATAAAACGGCTAACCAATACACCCAAGAGGTGGAGAAACTGACAAAGGCCCTTGAAGGCGCCTATATCAGTGAAGGTCTCAGCCAATCCCTTGCAAATAAATACAGCACTACAACAGCTGTAAAAGCCATGACACAAAATTGCTCCATTGGTAAGGTAAAACTTATCATGCAAGCATGCACATTCACAAACATGAATGAAGCCATTTCTAAATTTGTCAACAGTTGCACGGAGGTAACAGGTCAAAGTAACATTGTATTCTATTATCGACGAGGTGCAAATAACAATAATAGAGGAGGCCGAGGTTATAATCGTGACAGAAACAGCAACCACAACAATTACAACCGAAACAGCAGTTACAACAATAATAATAACTATGTATAATTACCGTGGAGGAAGACGAGGTCAAAACCAAGGAAGAGGCCGATATAACTCCAACCAGGGCAACAATAACAACAATTTAACAATGTTGCAAAATACGTCGGAAAACTCACAGAACCCTTTAGGAAACAATCAATAAATGCAAAAGTTCACTCCATCAATTACAGTCTTAATATATTCGTAACTTTCTATAATCATTCAACTGAGAATGAACTAACATTCCTCATAGATACTGTGATCGATAGCCGCAGGCGAAATAACTATCGCTTGGAATGCGCACCGAAACGAAGTTGGCAGGTCCATAGGAGGGGAAAGTGGAAGATAGGCAGCATAGGAGGGGAAATGTGGAAGGTATGCAGAGTAGAGGGGAAGTGTGGAACATATGTAAGTGCAGATCGGGAGAAAAGTGCATCCACGCACACTAAGGCAGGAAGAGAGCCGTAGCCTTGAAAACGGTTCTCGACCTCGATTTAGAAAGAGGCGAGGAAGGTAAAAGGGGATCGCCGAGAACCGAGATCATAAATAGGGCAACTCAACGGCCATCTTAGTCCATTCGCACATGAATATCGTGATCCACGGGCGAAGAAGTCGTTAACGTCGGTAGTGTCGGATAGGAAAAAATAAACGTGAGTCGAGTGCTAGTGGAGGTGAAAGCTCCAAATAACCAAAAAAAAAAAAAAAAAAAAAAACAATATTTGTCTCGAGGCTTGCCCCTGATCTCGAATCTGAAGATGTACTTGCCTATATAAACGGCAAAACCCAAGCCGAAAATTTAAAGGTGGAAAAATTCAAGTTTTCTTACGCCAGAGACATCTCATCTTTCAAGATAAGTGTCTCGCTCAAGTTCTTTGACACAATTTGCTCTGGTGACTTCTGGCCCGAGCACGTTGTAGTTAAAGAATACGAGGCTAAAAAGAAAAAAAAGCGGCCAGTGGGAGTACAACTCCCTAGGCTGTCACAAACCTCTGCGACCACTGCGACCACATCCATTTCAGCTGCAAAAAACTAACCACCTCCCTCCTACTTTCCTATCAGAATACTAGAGGCTTACGCAGCAAGCTCTCGAAATTGTACTCTGATAGTTTTTCCTTTGCATCCCAGGTAATTGTGTTTACTGAGACCTGGTTAAAGCCGGAGATTTTCAGCTCCGAAATTTTTCCAGGTAAGTACACAATTTATAGATTGGACCGTCTTTCCCAGCGAGGAGGTGGAGTTTTAATTGCCGTTGACTCCTGCCTTATCTCCGAACTGGTCGTCTTAGATGATATCACAGATTGTGAATTCATCTGCGTAAAACTATCATTCCCAGGTAGTTTTATTTACATAACATGCTCTTATGTTCCTCCATCTGCTGATGAGCCTATTTATTGGAAACACCTTTCGGCAATTCGGGCCGTTTCCAATAGACTCTCAGATCGAGACCAACTTGTGACTTTAGGGGATTTTAATATACCTGGAGCGCGTTGGTCATCAGATGGTGTGTCAAATGTTCTTCAGACTGCGGCACAGCATGACCTTATTGATGGCCTGCTTGACTTGTCTTTGTCGCAAGTTAACCATGTCTTTAATTCTTTAAACCGCCTACTAGATCTCTGCTTCGTCTCCGATCCCGTAGGTGTGACCTTAAAAAGAGTTTCTCCATTGACGCTACCTGAAGATCCTTACCATCCTACTTTCGATGTGACTATCGATACGGGCATCGTTGTAAGGGAAAAATCTAACCGATTGGCCGATAAAGTTCGCTGTTTTCGTAAAGCTAACTTTCAAAGGCTAAACAGTTTAATATCTGAATTTAATTGGTCTAACCTTTACATGTGCACTGACATGGCTGCCGCCGTGGACATTTTTTACAGTGCCATGAACTCGTTCTTCCCATTATGTGTTCCGTTAACCTATCCGTCGGCCTCCAGTAAACCACCTTGGTTTAATAAGGAGCTGACACGCTTAAAAAACATAAAGTCTAGGCTTTATAATAAATTTAAACTTACCGGCTCTCTAACTGCTTCATCTAATTATATTAAAGCTCGGTCGAATTTTACCGTGCTCAACGCTCAGTGTTATAAGAATTATTTGACTCGTTGTAGGGTTCAGTTCACGCAGGACCCGAAACAGTTTTATAATTTTGTAAACACTAAGCGTAAACCTAATTTATATCCTTCCTCGCTTTCATTTAAAAATTCTACAGCAAAATCAGATCAGGCTATTGCTGATCTTTTTGCTGAGTTTTTTAAAACAACTTATTCTCCCTCGACCAATTTAAACCAGACATACCCTTACTCTATGCCTTGCTCAAACCTAATTTTCAGTCCTATCTTAAACGAAAGCTCTCTTAGTCTGGATCTTCGACGCATTAAGCCAGTTTACTCACCGGGTCCCGACGGAATACCGGGCTGCGTGCTCAGGTATTGCGCGGACGCTCTGTGTAACCCCCTTCTGAAATTGTTTAAATTATCTTTAGAAACTTCTGAATTTCCCCTTATTTGGAAGGAATCCTTTATTATTCCTCTCCACAAAAAAGGTAGCAAGTCGGATGCCAGCAACTATAGGGGTATCTCTAAGTTGTCAGCCATTCCGAAACTCTTCGAGAATGTAATAACTCCACACTTGCAGCATTTGTGCAGATCCGTAATTTCTCCATGTCAGCATGGTTTTATGAGGCGAAGATCAACCACTACAAATCTCTTGGAACTTACCTCATTTGTTATTAGAGGGTTCCAACGCAACTTTCAAACCGATGTGATTTACACGGACTTTAGTAAAGCTTTTGACTCGGTTAATCATTCTCTTCTTGTAAGGAAGCTCGACTTAATTGGGTTCCCTGTTGATCTTCTCAAATGGATTTTGAGTTATTTGTCTGACAGGACTCAAAAAGTTCTGTTTAAAAATACTCTCTCCAAATTCCTCAGTGTCACATCTGGCGTCCCACAAGGTAGCCACCTAGGCCCACTGCTATTTTCATTGTTTATTAATGACCTTCCGCTAGTTTTAACCAACTCTAGAGTACTAATGTACGCTGACGACGTTAAACTATGTGTGCAGTATAAGGACAGCTCATGCCAGTCAGATTTACAATCGGATCTTAATAATTTTCAAGCATGGTGTCGTGCTAACCTATTACATCTCAACAGCTCCAAGTGCAAACTGATGACATTTTCGCGTGTCACTCCCCAGTATGCCACTTATATGCTCAATGACTGCTCTTTGGAAAGAATAACTCTTGTCGATGATCTTGGAGTCCGCCTTGATCCCAAACTTTCGTTCTCTGAACACATTTCCTGCATGGTTAACAAAGCCAGAGGCATGCTTGGATTCATTAAAAGGTGGTCGAAGGAATTCGATTCCCCTTATGTAACTAAGAGCCTTTATGTTTCGTTAGTTCGGCCCATTTTGGAATATGGTTCTTGCGTTTGGAGTCCTAGTTTTGGAGTCCATATTAACCGCATTGAATCTGTCCAAAAAAACTTTTTGCTTTTCGCCCTACGGGGCTTAACCTGGGATGCTAACCTGAGATTACCGTCTTACTCTAGTAGACTTCTATTAATTAACCTTCCCTCCCTAGCGAACCGTAGAACGATGCTTGGTGTCATCTTTCTACATAAGCTTATTCATGGGGACGTGGAGAGTCCCTACCTGCTAGGCCAACTCAACTTCCATGTTCCCAGACTAACTTCCAGATCCTATATCCCCTTAGTAATTGGTCACTGCAGGAGGGAGTATGAAATGCATGAGCCCTTTAGGGTTTTATGCACCGATTACAACCGCCTGTATGACTATATTGCTAGTAGTGATAGTCTTCCTAAACTTAAAACTACTTTGCTTGTAGAATTAGCCCGTAATTTAGCACCTTAGCAATATTAAATATTCCTCGTTCTTTTATACTTTCCTCTTCTCACGCGTCTATCAAGAACGCGTTCGTGCCGTACGTCACACGGCTGCGCCTCTCGGTCGGTTGGGCGGGAGGTGGGAATCGATGGGACTAAAAAAAAAAACGTTGCAGGAGGAAAGGCCAGAGCAAGGAACCCTGATCCGTAGACCAAAGGATCGCACAGTAGAGGACCGGAGGGAAATAGAAGGCCGCCTGGGAATAAAAAAAGTGAGTCCGTCCCGAAGGGAACCTGAAACTAGACATTATAAATTTTTACGGGTTCTAGAAGGCACCAAGATACCTTCCATATCGAGTCCGAAAACGTTTGGAACCGGGGGAACGTATCTGCCCAGGCAGAGCCCGGGGTTCCCACCTCCAAAACCCGCCCGAGCTGGCGGAGGATCCGAGCCACGTGCCGACTCATCCAAAATATAACTTCTCGATGCCGTATTCACTGTTCCATTTATACATATCTATATATATAATCAATTATTTATTTATTTATTCAATTATTTATTTATATATTTATCTATTTATTTAATCGTTACCCTTGTGCCAGTGCTTATTTAGTGAAAACAGATTGTTAATTTGTCTATATTATTATTATTATATTCTTTAATTGGCCAATACTTTGCCATAAAAACAAAACCAAAACACAAATGTCATAACATAAGACAGAAGACAATATAAGCACCTAAACATTTGATAATATACAAAAAAGAAGGGCACTGGAATAATAAAAAAGCATAGATAAAAAAAATAATTGAATTCAAAAACTTGAGTAAATCTTAAATATAAACCAATTTCAAAATTTAACAAATGTAAATCCGAACCTCAGTGCAAGCAAAACATGATTCGAAAAACAATATAAAGCTTTAAAAATAAAATCTGCAGCGAGGGGCGTCATCCTTGTAGGGGTATGAACCAATAAATATATATAAGACCCGTCTCAGCCCCTGATCCCTGTTTGGAGCTCCAAGTAGGTAGGAAGATTGTGCTGATCGAGAAAAGGAAAAGGGGTTAATTATGTTGTGTTAAAAATCTTATTTTCATAAAATTTGTATACTTATACCCATACAACGTTTCGCTTCCTTGTCATGTCCCGTCGATTTGGTTTTTGCTTGACTATCCTGTACGTGCTTCGACTCTGACCCATGCGGTGCTGAGGATTGGAAACTAAGATTTAAGTTGTCCATTAATATGAATATGTATAGCGAGTAAAGTTGTAAATATGATGGATTGCTAAGTGTTTTGAATTGGGGGGGGAGGAAGAAGTTGACCGGATGAGCCAAGGACCAGGATGAAGCCAACATAACCACATGCCGAAGGGGGAATCCAACCGGAATGTCGTGGATCCCAGGAAGGGAGGGAGCGTTTTTGGGGTGTTTTCCAGCCATGCCCCGAGCCTCAGCGTGGGAGAGAGAAGGGAGTTTATTAGGTGTTTCTTTCGGTTTGTTTAAAATTCCAGTTTTGTTTACCTTTTTTTTTGTTAGTTTGTTTTCCTGTTGTGAATTCCAGCTGGTCTGGGATTATGGTGCGACCTGCGGGCAGACGGGGAAAAATCCCCCCCCGAGATGACTGGCTAGCCGGCCTTGCCCCATCAAAAAAATGCAGGCCGTAACATAATGGCGCCCAATGGTCAAACAAGGAGTGGGGTGGCGTAGGTCCTTCAACAAAAGGACATTCGCACTCACACGCGGGAGACGAAGAAAATAAATCCAGTCAAGCGAGGAGATTCAAGTGGCCCGGCAATTCAGGTTTGAAAGCGAGGCGATGGCTTACGTCGGCGATCAAAAGTCGAACATAATTGCGCGCGGCGGGATAACCTGGGTTGCTGGAAGAAAAGACCACAAAGTAAATGTTCGTTGTTGTTTGTTTTTGTCGGAGACTCACCTGAGAGCGGAGATTCAAGAAGAGATGGGAAGGCACTAGCGGCGACAAACGCCAGCTATGAGGCTCCCGGACGATGCCTGGTGGCCACTGAAGGATCCGCAACGGGTGAGGAATAAAGAAGGGCTCCTGCTAGTTACGACGCGGATGTGCGCCAGGAAATGGCCGGTCTTCGGATGGCCCATGGGAACACAGGTTTCACCATGCGATGCATCCGGAACGGCTAAAGAACTCGCAAGAACATCCGTGGCGTAAATGGACAGGATGCCAACAGGTAGGCGAGCGCCCTCGATGCCCTGTCTTCCGAACAGAAGATAGTGGATCAGATGGAGCTCGCAATTTTGTAGCATCTATCCCAGTGCTAGGCTGATGACGCAGAAAAGGCAGTTGGTGGTTGGCTCCGGTTAGGCGTCGCTCTTTTTCCCCCTCCTAGTCGTCCAAATTGATTCTTGTTGAGTGGGTTTTTTTTTTGTTTTGTCTAGAAAGAGAAGGAATAGCGTGTTAAGTATTAGGTTTATAGAATAGAATAGATTAGGTGTGAAATAGGTTAATGAATAGGAAATATAACTTGCGATCGAAAGCTGGTAAGATGACCACTAGGACTCCTCCGTCAGAACATCCACAAGGCCGAGATGATGAAGGGGCAACAGGTGGCGTGCCGGGAGAGAGTTGGTCCATTTCTCCACCCCGGGTAATCCCGAGCGAGATCGCTTCCTCGGTCAACGCTGCGGTGGCCCAGGCGTACGAGACACACAGGGCAGCGGCGGCGTCGGATAACGTCAGCCGAACACTCCAGGAGGAGATTCGCCGTGGCTTTCTGGAGATGATGGCCATGATCAACGAGGTGGTCCAACCGTTGAAGGAGACTGCAGCCGCTGTCCAGTCGTTGCAGCAGCAGTCGTTGCGGGCGGACGTCGGAGCCGACGGCGGAGACGGAGATTTCCGACGCCAAGTGGCAGGCCGGGCCACGGGAGCGTACCCCAAGGCCAAACCAGAGGACGAAGAGCCGAAGAGATCGCCACCCAAGCCACCGAGGGCACACAGCGGCCACTCGGAATGGGAGGGTGACGTTGGATGGAATCCAGGCGAGCAGCAGCAGCATAGAAATGGCGGTCATGCCGGCAGGAGCTTCGACGCCGGAGGGTATCAGGGATGGCAGTATCAAAGATTCCAGGCGGCCGAGGCACAACCGAGCAGCAGCGAGGGTCTCCGGGGACCTGGAAGGAGAGAAGATGGCATTAGAGGGGTCCGAGTAGAGAAATGGGAAATATTTTTCGACGGTGACCCTAACAAACTCGCCGTGGAAGATTTTGTTTTCCGGGTGGAGTACCTGCAACGACGGTCAAGGTGCTCCTGGGACCAGGTGCTGGATAGCTTCTACCAGCTAATGCGAGGCCAGGCCGCCGAGTGGTATTGGCAGCACGTCAAGGAGAGTCCTCCGCAGACGTGGGACGACCTGAAGGAGAGTTTGGTGGCCCGATTTCGGGGCAGAGGCGGCGAGTTCGAAAGGAGGCGAGCGCTCCAGGACAGACGGCAGCAGCAAGGCGAATCCGTGGAGGAGTACTTCCGAGCGATGTGCCGATTGGGTAACCGACTGCTGACACCCCTACCGGAGGCGGAGATGATTAAAATTATAAAAAAGGGACTCACCGCCGAGATCGCTAGGTTCGTATATGCCCTGCGCGTATACAATGTGGAGCAGCTGCGCGAGGAGTGTCTGGAGGTGGAGGATGCCTTTATGAGGCGGGAGATCCGACCCGCATACCGCGGACCGGCAAAATTTCCTCCAGGCGGACGCCAAGTGGAAGAGATTTCGGTTGACGCATCCGACGGAGAGGCGGAAGCAGAAGAGGCGTGCGTGGAAGAGGTTTCTCGGCCGAGGTTGACCTGCTGGAACTGCGGGCAGGTCGATCACGGTTTCCGCGATTGCCCGTCGCCCGAACGGAAGATTTTTTGTTTCCGTTGCGGAAAGCCGGAAGTGGTTACTCCGAGCTGCCCGGTATGTGCGGGAAACGGAAGGACGAGCGTCGGGAAGGGGGGAGACCCGCGCTCGAGATACAGGCCCCTCCGCAATTAAGTCCGCCGCTGATAGAGTCCGAGATTACCCCTAGGATAAGTAATAAAATAGGGTTAAATAAAACAAACACCATGAACAATAGCTTAAGATATTTACCGGCAGAAGAGCGCATGCAAAAATATTTGGAAGTTCGGAAGAGGATATTCCGCAGCCACCAGACAGACGGGATGCGGAGCGTCAGTCAGAGGCTCTTGAAGGCCAGATCCCGGTTCCGACAAAGACACCAGACACGCCGAGCCGTGGTGGAAGCCGTTCGCCGAGGGATGGGAAGTGATCCCAGGGTCTTCGCGGAGGTGTTCATTCAGGGCAAGCCTGTTTCAGGACTGCTGGACACCGGCGCGTCCGTTAATGTCCTCGGGAAAGGAAGCCGAGAATTACTGGAGGAGATCGGCGTGGAGATGGAGAAGTATCTGTCCATCGTGAAGACGGCTGCGGGAGAAGACAGATCCATTATCGGGAGGGTACATGTGCCAGCGCAGTTTAAGGGGGTGGAGAAGAGGCTTACCTTTTATATATGCCCGTATTTGGAGCAGGCAATGTACCTCGGGATCGATTTCTGGAGGCGATTCGCTTTAGCACCGTCCATCCTTGGAGAAGAGACAGCATCAAACCCGGAGGCCAATATTGCAGAGATCTGGGACGCAACAAATCCGTGGCTCGATGGAAAGACCGCCAAGGAGTCCGTGATCGAGGAGTGGGATCTGGAAGAGAAGCAGAAGGAACAATTAGAAGTAGTGAAATCAGAGTTCCTAGCCTTTGAAGACGTCGGACTAGGGAAGACAACAGTGGAGATGCACCGGATCCAACTTGTAGAAGGCGCAGAACCTTTCAAGGACCGGCATTACCCTCAGTCGCCAGCGATGCAGGAGATCGTGTGGGCCGAAGTCGACAAGATGTTGGAGCTGGGTGTAATTGAGGTCAGCGAGAGTCCGTGGAGTAACCGCACGACGGTGGTGCGAAGGCCGGACAAGAACAGGTTCTGTTTGGACGCGCGTAAGCTTAACCAGCTCACGGTGAAGGACGCTTACCCGCTGCCCAGCATCGAAGGAATCCTGTCCAGGATTGAGCAGACCCACTTCATATCAAGCGTCGATTTGAAGTTCACCTTCTGGCAGGTGGAGTTAGACCCCGAGAGCCGCCCTTACACGGCATTCACGGTAGCAGGGAGGCCCTTGTACCAGTTTGCCATGATGCCCTTCGGTCTGTGCAACGCGGCGCAGAGGCTCTGCCGGCTAATGGACAAGGTGATTCCCGAGCAGTTGAGGTCCAACGTCTTTGTCTACCTGGATGACCTTCTTATCATCTCACCGGACTTTGAAACGCACCTAAGGTATCTCCGGCTTGTAGCAGAGTGTCTGAAAAGAGCGAATTTAACGATTGGGTTAAAGAAATCCAAATTTTGCTATAAGGCACTGAAATACCTGGGGTTCGTCATCGGCGGAGGGACACTTCGGATGGATCCGGAACGGATAGTGGCCATACAACGGATTCCCGAGCCAAAATCCGTAAAAGAACTGCGAAGTTTCCTAGGAACTGCTGGGTGGTATCGCCGTTTCATCAAGGATTTCGCCGCCATAGCGACACCACTCACGAACGCCCTTAAGAAAGGAAGTAAAATGCGGTTGATACTGGACCAGGAGGCCAAGAACGCAATACAGGAACTGAAGAAGGCTCTTACCTCTGCCCCTGTGCTGGTCCACGCAGATTTTAAGCGGCCGTTTTTAGTCCAGTGCGACGCTTCACACCACGGGGTAGGAGCGGTCTTATTTCAGCACGACGAGGATAGGAACGAGCGTCCGATAGCCTTCTTCTCTGCAAAGCTAAATAAACATCAGATTAATTATTCTGTCACAGAAAAGGAGTGCTTGGCAGCAGTACTGGCCATAGAGAAGTTCCGGCCGTATGTAGAGCTCATGCCGATCACGGTGATTACCGACCACGCCAGTCTGAAGTGGCTGATGACCATGAAAGACCTGAGTGGACGTCTGGCACGATGGTCGCTCAGACTGCAGAGTTTTGATTTCCAGATTTCGCACCGGAAAGGAGCTGACAACGTGGTGGCCGATACACTGTCCAGATGTGTCGAGGAGCTAAGGCTTGACGCAGACGGTGCTCTCGGGTTCGCCACGACGGAGTTCGAATCTGCGGAATACAAAGAAATTCGGGATGAGATACAGGAAAATCAAGATCGCCTACCGGACGTTCGGGTGGAAGGCAATTTAATCTTCAAACGTCTCGGATTCTGCAGATTAGAGGACGAAGTCGAAGGAGGGACGTGGAAGCTGTGGATTCCAGCCAGTTGATTGCAACGGCTCACGATGAACCGACGTCAGGACACGGAGGCGTGAAGAAAACTTTGCAACGACTCCAGCGGCAGTACTACTGGCCGGGAATGACGGTGCAAGTCAGAGACTTTGTGGGACGGTGCGAAAAATGCAAGGAGGCAAAGGCTCCGAACTACCGCACGCAAGTCGGGATAGGGCAGGAGGTGGTGACGGAAAGACCATTTCAGAAGCTTTATATTGATTTCTTGGGAAAGTATCCACGTTCCAAGCGAGGAAATGCGTGGATATTTGTCGTCGTGGATCATTTCTCTAAGTTCACCTTCCTGAAGTCAATGAGAGAAGCCACCGCCGCGAATGTCATCGATTTTCTGGTACGGGAGATATTTTATAAATTTGGCGTACCAGAGACGATCCATTTCGACAACGGGAAGCAATTCATCTCCAAATCCTTCCAGGACATGATGGAAGCAAAGAGTGTATAAGGAGTAAGAGGCCGCACGCCATACGATTTTTTTGCACACGATTTTTTCGGGCTGACTTTAGAACTGGCTCCAGGCTCTCTCTGGCTTCAGGCTCTCCCTGGCTTCAGGCTCTCTCTCGCTGGCTCTAGAGCCAGCCGCTCTCTTTTACGCATACAGCGAAAGTTGCCGACTGTTTGTGTGCACACGTATTCTCATGGTTGTTCTTGTGTTTACTCATACAATCAATCTCAATCTATTTTTTAGAATTTAGCGCTCTCAACTTTGGGAGAGCGGAGAGAGAGTGATTGTCGTTGCCATCGAAAAAGCAGCTTCATATTGCAAAACGAATGTATGGCCGTTACTTATCTTAATGTTATATGGTCTTTGATGGAAGCCTATGGAGTCCCACACATGCGAACGGCAGTATACTCCCCGCAAAGCAACGCCGCGGAGAGAGTGAACCGGACCGTTCTGGCGGCTATTCGAACGTACCTCGAACGAGACCATCGTGACTGGGACGCGTTTCTCCCGGAGATTGAAGTCGCGATCCGGAATTCGGTTGACGAGGCAACGGGCGCGACCCCATTCTTCGCGGTGTTTGGCCAACACATGTACCTCCACGGCAGCTGCTACAAATTGGCCAGAAAGCTGCAATCAATGGCGGACCACGAGATCGCAACGTTAAATAGCCAGATCATCCGAGAACGCATCAGCCAACACCTACATCAGGCATATGAGCGGAGCAGTCGCAGGTATAACAAGCGCGCTCGTGAGTTCCACGCCAATCCGGGCCAGGAAGTGTACCGTCGAAACTTCACCCTGAGCGACTTCAGCAAGAGCTACAACGCGAAGTTCGCACGCAAATTTACGAAATGCCGAGTCGTGCGGCCAGTGGGGAACAATATGTTCGAGCTGGAGAATCTGGCGGGGAAGCCTCTTGGCATCTACCATGCCAAAGATCTACGGTTATAGGACTAGGACGACACGCTAACTGAAAGAAAAAAAAATAATAATATAAAATAGAACAGAGTAGGACAGACGTGGGTGTGACCTACGTTGGGGTACCCAGGAGCTTGGGGCAAGGGCCAGCCGCCGGTGGTATACCGCGGAAGGGCTAGCTGCTTTTGTCACTTTGTTTTCTTTCTGTTTGTTTATTTTATGTTTGGTATTGTGAATGCTCGCGAATATTAGCTTCCTCTTCGATCGGCAAATTTTCGCGTGGTGTTGCATTTTGACGGTGATCGATAGCCGCAGGCGAAATAACTATCGCTTGGAATGCGCACCGAAACGAAGTTGGCAGGTCCATAGGAGGGGAAAGTGGAAGATAGGCAGCATAGGAGGGGAAATGTGGAAGGTATGCAGAGTAGAGGGGAAGTGTGGAACATATGTAAGTGCAGATCGGGAGAAAAGTGCATCCACGCACACTAAGGCAGGAAGAGAGCCGTAGCCTTGAAAACGGTTCTCGACCTCGATTTAGAAAGAGGCGAGGAAGGTAAAAGGGGATCGCCGAGAACCGAGATCATAAATAGGGCAACTCAACGGCCATCTTAGTCCATTCGCACATGAATATCGTGATCCACGGGCGAAGAAGTCGTTAACGTCGGTAGTGTCGGATAGGAAAAAATAAACGTGAGTCGAGTGCTAGTGGAGGTGAAAGCTCCAAATAACCAAAAAAAAAAAATAAAAATAAAGGGAAACGTTGCAGGAGGAAAGGCCAGAGCAAGGAACCCTGATCCGGAGACCAAAGGATCGCACAGTAGAGGACCGGAGGGAAATAGAAGGCCGCCTGGGAATAAAAAAAGTGAGTCCGTCCCGAAGGGAACCTGAAACTAGACATTATAAATTTTTACGGGTTCTAGAAGGCACCAAGATACCTTCCATATCGAGTCCGAAAACGTTTGGAACCGGGGAACGTATCTGCCCAGGCAGAGCCCGGGGTTCCCACCTCCAAAACCCGCCCGAGCTGGCGGAGGATCCGAGCCACGTGCCGACTCATCCAAAATATAACTTCTCGATGCCGTATTCACTGTTCCATTTATACATATCTATATATATAATCAATTATTTATTTATTTATTCAATTATTTATTTATATATTTATCTATTTATTTAATCGTTACCCTTGTGCCAGTGCTTATTTAGTGAAAACAGATTGTTAATTTGTCTATATTATTATTATTATATTCTTTAATTGGCCAATACTTTGCCATAAAAACAAAACCAAAACACAAATGTCATAACATAAGACAGAAGACAATATAAGCACCTAAACATTTGATAATATACAAAAAAGAAGGGCACTGGAATAATAAAAAAGCATAGATAAAAAAAATAATTGAATTCAAAAACTTGAGTAAATCTTAAATATAAACCAATTTCAAAATTTAACAAATGTAAATCCGAACCTCAGTGCAAGCAAAACATGATTCGAAAAACAATATAAAGCTTTAAAAATAAAATCTGCAGCGAGGGGCGTCATCCTTGTAGGGGTATGAACCAATAAATATATATAAGACCCGTCTCAGCCCCTGATCCCTGTTTGGAGCTCCAAGTAGGTAGGAAGATTGTGCTGATCGAGAAAAGGAAAAGGGGTTAATTATGTTGTGTTAAAAATCTTATTTTCATAAAATTTGTATACTTATACCCATACAACGTTTCGCTTCCTTGTCATGTCCCGTCGATTTGGTTTTTGCTTGACTATCCTGTACGTGCTTCGACTCTGACCCATGCGGTGCTGAGGATTGGAAACTAAGATTTAAGTTGTCCATTAATATGAATATGTATAGCGAGTAAAGTTGTAAATATGATGGATTGCTAAGTGTTTTGAATTGGGGGGGGAGGAAGAAGTTGACCGGATGAGCCAAGGACCAGGATGAAGCCAACATAACCACATGCCGAAGGGGGAATCCAACCGGAATGTCGTGGATCCCAGGAAGGGAGGGAGCGTTTTTGGGGTGTTTTCCAGCCATGCCCCGAGCCTCAGCGTGGGAGAGAGAAGGGAGTTTATTAGGTGTTTCTTTCGGTTTGTTTAAAATTCCAGTTTTGTTTACCTTTTTTTTTTGTTAGTTTGTTTTCCTGTTGTGAATTCCAGCTGGTCTGGGATTATGGTGCGACCTGCGGGCAGACGGGGAAAAATCCCCCCCCGAGATGACTGGCTAGCCGGCCTTGCCCCATCAAAAAAATGCAGGCCGTAACACACTTTTAAAAGTAAATTCTGATAATTTCAAAATTCACGATGAAAAAATAATAAACATTCAAGGCATAGGCCAAGGTGTAATAAAGTCTCAAGGAACAACCTCAATAGAACTTCGATCAACAAAATATATTATTCCACATGAATTTCATTTGGTAGACTAAAATTTTTCAATACCATGTGATGGAATAATAGGTATTTATTTTATAAAAAAATTCAACTGTCAACTAGATTTCAAACCAAGTGAAGACTGGTTTATAATAAGACCACAAAATTTAAATTATCCAATATATGTTCCGATAACATATAGCGCTGGCAACAATACACTTCTTCTGCCAGCCAGATCACAAGTTATTCGGAAAATAGACATTAATACCGAAAATGATTACATATTCGTTCCTACTCAGGAAATACATAATGGAATTTATGTTGCAAATACAATAGCAGCATCCAAACATGTATACATTCGACTTCTAAATACAACTAGTTTCGACCAATTGGTCAAAGTAAACAAAATCCAATATGAAAACCTAAAAGATTATAACATTCATAACACCAATCCAGAAAATAGAAGCGAACAAGTACTTTCAAAACTAAAGAAAAATTTTTCAGAGCAGTTTAAAAACCAATTAACAGAATTATGCGCAAAGTATAGTGATGTGTTCGAACTGGAAACCGAACCAATATCAACAAATAATTTTTATAAACAAACATTAAGACTTAAAGATGATGAACCCATTTATATAAAAAACTACAGAAGTCCGCATAGCCATATTGATGAAATTCAAAAACAAGTAGGGAAATTAATTAACGACAAAATCGTAGAACCGTCTGTATCTGAGTATAACAGCCCACTCTTGTTAGTTCCGAAAAAATCATTACCGAATTCAGAACAAAAGAAATGGCGATTAGTAATTGACTATCGTCAAATCAATAAAAAACTTCTTTCGGATAAATTTCCACTCCCAAGAATTGATGACATTTTAGAACAACTTGGTCGAGCTAAGTACTTTTCATGCCTTGTCTTGATGTCAGGTTTCCACCAAATAGAACTTGAAGAAAATTCAAGAAATATAACATCTTTTTCAACGAGCAATGGCTCATATCGCTTCACGCGATTACCATTTGGCCTTAAAATAGCACCAAATTCATTTCAGAGAGTGATGACTATAGCATTCTCTGGTTTAGAACCTTCTCAGGCATTCCTTTATATGGATGACTTAATGGTGATAGGATGTTCCGAAAAACACATGATTAAAAATCTAATTGATGTTTTTAATGTATGTAGGAAATATAACCTAAAGTTGCATCCAGAAAAATGTTCATTTTTCATGCATGAAGTGACATTCTTAGGTCACAAATGCACCGACAAAGGAGTATTGCCAGATGACAAGAAATTTGACGTCATCAGAAATTATCCTGTCCCTCATGATGCGGACAGCGCAAGACGATTTGTAGCATTCTGCAACTATTATCGTCGATTTATAAGAAACTTCGCCGATTATTCACGGCACATAACTAGATTATGTAAAAAGAATGTCCCTTTTGAATGGTCAAGCGAATGCCAAAACGCATTCGAATACCTTAAAGAAAAGCTTATGCACCCCACATTATTACAATATCCTGATTTTCGCAAAGAATTTTGCATTATAACGGATTCTAGTAAACAAGCTTGCGGAACGGTTCTAACTCAGAACCGTGACGGGATTCAGCTCCCAATAGCATATGCATCTCGTTCATTCACAAAGGGGGAAAGCAATAAGAGTACAACGGAACAAGAACTAGCGGCAATTCATTGGGCAATTACCCATTTCAGACCATACATTTATGGCAAACATTTCACTATTAAAACGGACCACAGACCATTAACGTATTTATTTTCTATGACTAATCCCAGTTCTAAATTAACTCGCATGCGGCTAGAGCTTGAAGAATACGACTTCACTGTAGAATACCTAAAGGGAAAAGATAATTTCGTAGCAGACGCACTTTCGCGTATAAATATAAAAGACCTCAAAGAATCACAACACCAAGTCCTGAAAGTCACTACCAGGCAACAAAGTAGACAAGAAATTATCTGCGCAGATAAGAATAAAAAACAAGAAATCTTGCTTAGGCAAAATCTTGAAAAAGCTTCTAAGCCCAACGTATATGAAGTCATTAAAAATGATGTTGGAAACTACAAAAGTTACAATGATATGTATACCAGAATACCAGAATTCGATTACACTAAATATCGAAACTGGTTCTTTTAATAGTTCAAGGAGTTCTTTTTTTTTTGTTCGCTCCACACTAATGAGTTGGTCGTAATCATTCAAGGAGTGCAGTGCGTTAAAAGCAATCTTGAAATATATATAAAAACCAAAGTGTATTTATTGAACCGTGCCTTACTATTCTGGTAATGTATAACTATACATTATATATGACAATACTTTTAGTCATATTTTCCAACAGGTTATGGGCCCAGGCACGGCTGTAACTGTTGCGAAATAAATACATAGAAGTTGCTTGAATTTCATAATACATAAGTACATAGACGCCGTTTGAATTTCACATCACATAGAAGCTGCTTGAATTTCACAATACATAAGTACATAGACGCCGCTTGAATTTCACATCACATAGAAGCTGCTTGAATTTCACAATACATAAGTACATAGACGCCGCTTGAATTTCACAACACATAGAAGCCGTTAGAGTTTCACAAGAAAACATAATTTCACAATAAGTGATGGTGATGGTGCTTTTATATTCGGAATCGAAGTGCTTTTAAGGTTTGTGGTTATAGAATAAAAAAAAAAAAGAAAGAAGGAAATATGGAAAAGGAAAAACGAAATATTAAGCAATTTGCAGGAGAAAACTATTCTATATGGAAGTTTCGGGTGAGGAGTATATTAGAGGAAAATGATTTATTAAAAGTTATTGATAATGAAATAAGAGAAGAGTCATAGGAAATAAAAAAGGCCCAAAGAAGTGCGAAAAGTCTTATAATAGAATATTTAAGTGATTCGTTTCTTACGTTCGTAAATAAAGAAGATAGTGCCAAACAAATTTTTGCAAAACTTGATGCAATATATGAAAGAAAAAGTCTAGCTTCCCAACTTTCGTTGCGAAAACAACTACTTAATCTAAGATTAAAAGGTGACACAGCTTTAATTAATCATTTTCATATTTTTGATAATATTGTAACTCAACTTATTGCTTCGGGGGCAAAGCTAGACGAAATGGATAAAGTTTCCCATTTACTAATAACACTTCCATCAACCTACGATGGAGTTATAACGGCCATTGAGACACTTTCTGAAAATAATTTAACCTTAGCTTTCGTAAAAACGCGTCTACTTGACCAAGAAATTAAATTAAAAAATGTGAATAAAGATACAAGTGCCAAAGTGTTACAGGCTATTAGTAATAAAGAATTTAAAATCAACAAAAACAAATATATTAACAAGAAGGGAAAGAAATTTTTTAAGTCCAACCTTAAGCCAAAGACAAAATGTTTCCATTGTGGAAAACTGGGGCATTTAAAAAGGGATTGCTTTTATTTAAAAAGGCAGATAGGGAAGGAAAAAGACACTGAAAATAAAGAAAAAGAAAAACAGGCTCAAATAGCAACAACTCAGTCACCAGGAGGGTTCGCGTTTATGATGAGCCAACAATACGAGTACAAAAACTCAAATGCGGTAGAATTCATATTAGACTCAGGAGCATCAGACCACATAATAAAAGACATAACTTTGTTTTCCGAGTATGAAAGTTTAGCCTCACATTTCACAATAGAAATTGCAAAACGTGGAGAACATATCAGTGCAACTGCTAAAGGAGTGGTCAATCTCAGCTGCTCTGGACGAAAAGTAACGTTGCAAAATGTACTATTTTGCAAGGATATTCCACACAATTTGCTGTCTGTTAAGACGATGCAGGACGCCGGAATGACAATTGAATTCAATCCAAACGGCATAAAAATTACAAAAAACGGTGATTTATTTTATGAAGGAATGTGTGAGTATAATGTACCAAAAATTAAATTTAATTTAAACGGTAGAATATACACATCAAGATGTGAAGATTATCGCTTGTGGCATGAGAGGTTAGGCCATATTAGCATGGGAAAATTCTTACAAATTAAAAGAAATGAATTATTTGAAGACGCTAATATTTTAGATCAAGTTGAATTAAAAAAGGAAATTTGCGAGGCTTGTATAAACGGCAAGCAATCTAGCTTAAAATTTCAAAAACATAAAAATAAAGAAAATATCCAAAGGCCGTTGTTTGTAGTCCATTCTGATGTGTGTGGTCCAATAACACCATCAACAATTGATAATAAAAATTATTATGTTGTCTTTATAGATCAATACACACATTACTGTGTGACATATCTAATTACATACAAATCCGATGTATTTTTTGTTTTTAAAGATTTTGTTTCGAAAAGCGAAGCCCATTTTAATTTAAAAATAGTAAATCTATATATTGAGAATGGTAGGGAGTACCTTTCCAATGAGATGCGTGAATTTTGTATTGAAAAAGGCATCAGCTATCATTTAACAGTTCCTCACACTCCACAATTAAATGGTGTTTCAGAACGGATGATTAGAACAATCACCGAAAAGGCACGTTCTATGATTAACAGTGCTAAGCTGAATAAAAACTTTTGGGGTGAAGCTGTATTAAGAGCAACTTATTTAATTAATAGATCCCCAAGTAAAGCGCTGAAAAATATTAAGAAAACACCGTATGAAATGTGGCATAACAAAAAGCCGATGTTAAAATACTTAAAAGTATTTGGTTCGACAGTATATGCACTTAATAAAGTTCGCAAACGTAAATTTGATGAGAAATCAATGAAAACTATACTTGTCGGGTATGAACCAAATGGTTATAAATTGTGGAACACAGAGTTGAGGAAGTTTATGGTAGCAGGGATGTTGTGGTGGATGAAGTAAATATGCTTGAGTCAAGGGCAGTACATGAAAAGGACTCGGAAGTTCAACATGAACCAATTAAAAATTCTGAAGTTACAGAAAACGGGGAGTCAGGTTTTCCATTGATGGAAAATAAGGAATCTGATATTTTAAGATCAGAGGATGTACAAGCCATTAAAAATTCCACAAATCCAGAGAATGCTGATCCAGTTATTGAAGCTGGTGATGATTTAAATATTAATGAAATCAGACGCAGTGAAAGAATAAAAGATAAGCCAAAATTGTCATATAGAACTATGGAAAAATGTCTAATGAATACTCAAATATGTTTAAATAATATTCCCAATACCTTTGACGAAATTGAATTTCGTGAAGATAAAGTTTTCTGGGAAGAAGCCATACAATCTGAACTTAACTCTCATTTAGAAAATAATACTTGGTGTATAGTGCAAAAGCCCAAAGACAAGAATATAGTAGACTGCAAATGGGTATTTAATATAAAACAAGATGAGAGTGGAAATTTAGTAAAATATAAAGCAAGGCTAGTAGCGAAAGGCTTTACTCAACAATACATGACAGATTACGACGAGACATTTGCACCAGTTGCACGAATTTCAAGTTTTAGATTTTTATTAGCACTTTCGAATCAATATGATTTATTGGTCCATCATATGGATGTCAAAACTGCTTTTTTTAATGGAACACTAAAAGATGAAATTTACATGACAGTTCCAAAAGGCTTAACCCATGTAAAAGGGGATAAAGTCTGCAAACTTAATAAAGCTATTTATGGTCTCAAACAGGCAGCAAGATGCTGGTTTGAGGTGTTTGAAAATGTGTTAACGGAAGTCGGATTTAAAAACTTAGGTGTTGACCGTTGTATCTATATTTTAAATAAAGGGGATATTTCCCAAAACATATATATTTTGTTATATGTGGACGATGTAATAATTGCTACCAGCAATCCAGATACAATGTCTAAGTTTAAATCATACCTGAAAAATAAATTTAAAATGACTGACTTACTTGAAATTCGATATTTCATTGGCATAAAAGTTGACAGAAAAGACGGGCAGTTAAATCTCAGTCAATCAGCATACATTAATAATGTTTTAAGAAAATTTAATATGATAGACTGTAATCCGGTTAGCACACCTCTCCCAAGCAAACTAAACTATGAGGCTTTGCAATCTGAAGAGCTATGTAATGCACCGTGTAGAAATTTGATTGGCTGTTTAATGTATATCATGTTGTGTACACGTCCAGACCTGTGTACATCAATAAGCATTTTAAGTCGATATACGAATAACAATAATAATGAATTATGGCAATGCCTTTAACGAGTATTAAGGTACCTAAAAGGCACTGTTGATATAAAGCTAACATTTATAAAAAAATCAAAATTTAACAATATTCTAGTAGGATATGTAGATTCCGATTGGGCAGGAAACGAAACTGACAGAAGAAGTACAACAGGATATTTATTTAAAATGTTTGAAAATTGTTTAATTTCATGGTGTACCATGAAACAAAAATCTGTTGCTGCTTCGTCCACCGAAGCTGAATACATGGCCTTATTTGAGGGAGTTAGAGAAGCATTATTTTTTAAATCGCTAATAAATGAAATAAAACTTGATTTGGAAGGTCCAATAATTATATATGAAGACAACCAAGGTTGTATCAGTGTTGCCAACAATCCTACTTGCCACAAGAGAACAAAACACATTGATATAAAATATCATTTTAGTAGAGAACAAATTGAAAAGAAACTAATTTGTATTAAGTATATTCCCACAGATTTGCAATTAGCAGACATCCTAACAAAACCATTACCAGCCGTAAGATTCATCGCATTGAGAAATCAGATGGGACTATCATCATCTTAAAGAAAGACTCCAACTAAAAAGGAACATGAATGAAATAAAATTTAATTTGATTTAGTATACATTAAAAAAAAAAAAAAAAAAAAAAAAAGAATATGAATATGAATATGATATGAATGAAATGAAGTATAATTTAATTTAGTATACATTTAATCTTTATTATGATTGAAAATTTAATTTAATTTTATTTTAATGAATCTTACTAAATCTAATTTTCTTGATTCAAATAGTTTTTAAGAAAGAAATATGAATTTGTATCTATATTGATCTGGATGGGTTTTACTGGGTTTCCCCATTCCCTTGCAGCGAATGCTGGATCAAATAAGTATTCCCAGAGAATAAAGAATAAAATAAAAAGCTGAAATGAAATGCACATCATGAATGTCATATCAATGTAACTTTTGAGGAGGCGTGTTGGAAACTACAAAAGTTACAATGATATGTATACAAGAATACCAGAATTCGATTACACTAAATATCGAAACTGGTTCTTTTAATAGTTCAAGGAGTTCTTTTTTTTTTGTTCGCTCCACACTAATGAGTTGGTCGTAATCATTCAAGGAGTGCAGTGCGTTAAAAGCAATCTTGAAATATATATAAAAACCAAAGTGTATTTATTGAACCGTGCCTTACTATTCTGGTAATGTATAACTATACATTATATATGACAATACTTTTAGTCATATTTTCCAACAAATGACGAGGTACGAAAAGTAGTGGCCTTGCGTATGATAGAAAGCCTATGTTATTTCAAACAAGGCAATAAAATCATTGCAAGAATAAATGTTGGTGATTTGTACACTAATGGAATTCTTGACTTAGGTCAGTTTTTCCAAAGGCTCGAATTGCAGGCCGGTATGCAAAATATCACTCAACTAAAATTGGCACCGCATGAAAGAATCTTTGAACATGTTTCAATAGAGAATTTCATAATAATGGGCAATAAATTATTAAAGAATTTGAGAGTAGCGCTACTCAAGCCGGTGACCATAATTAAAAATGTAAAAGAAAAAGAAGCTATAATGTCTACACTACATGATAATCCTATGCAAGGAGGTCATTCTGGCATAACTAAAACTTTGGCCAAAGTAAGAAGACACTACTATTGGAAAAACATGATTCGTGAAATAAAAGAGTATGTTCGTAGATGTCCAAAATGTCAGATGTCGAAAACGACAATTCACACAAAGACCCCTTTAACAATAACTGATACCCCAATATGTGCTTTCGACAAAGTAATAGTGGATACAATTGGACCACTACCCAGGTCTGAAAATGGCAATGAATATGCAATAACACTAATATGTGATTTGACAAAATATCTCGTTGCCATTCCAGTACCGAATAAAAATGCAAATACTGTCGCAAAAGCAATATTTGAATCCTATATACTGACGTTCGGTCCAATGAAGACGTTCATTTCGGACATGGGAACCGAGTATAGGAATTCTGTAATTAGTGACCTGTGCAAATATTTAAAAATTGACAACATAACCTCAACAGCACATCATCACCAGACAGTTGGAACAATCGAAAGAAGTCATAGAACATTCAATGAATACGTACGTTCATATATATCAGTCGACAAAACTGATTGGGATGTATGGCTTCAATATTTCGTTTATTGTTTCAACACGACCCCCTCTATGGCACATGATTATTGTCCATATGAATTAGCTTTCGGCAAACAAAGCAATTTGCCACAACATTTTAATACGGTAGATAACATTTCTCCGTTGTACAACATAGATGACTATGCTAAGGAAGCTAAGTTTAGATTAGAAAATGCTTATAAACGAGCAAGAATGTTGTTAGAAAAACGTAAGGCTAAGAGTAAGGAACAATATGATAAGAAAGTTGTAGATTTTAAATTCCAAGTAGGAGATGAGGTTTTACTTAGAAATGAAACTGGCCATAAATTGGACCAGGTATATATAGGACCTTTTGAGGTCACAGGGATAAATGATAAGGATAATATAATAATAAGAAGCAGTAAAAATAAGCTGCAAACAGTACATAAGGATAGGTTAAAAATGTTTATTTCATAATTGTAATTAGTATGGCCATGCTAAGACAAAAATATTAATTTACATTTGAATATTGTTTGTAATAGGAAGTTAAATTTCGATTAGAAATAGATTAAAATCAAAAAAAAAAAAAAAACATCGAAGACAGTAATTTTACAGTGAAACACAAAAAAAAATATATATATAAATAAAAATATATATATTATATAAATATATACACATTCATATAATTTATAAGCTTATACACAAAAAAAAGAGAAAAACTAATAAAATAACTTCATTAAATTACGTTATTTTTTAAAAGGAGGGAGATGTAGCATGCCCATATAGCAATGGCTCACTGTAATTATAACATACAAACACATTGTAACACTCAGTTGCAATGTGTACATAAACAGTCCAGCCCAAGTGCGAGCGTAATTTGAGCGTTCACATACATAAATGCATAGGCAGCATTCCCACGCTGGCCAAATGCTGATCGCACGCTACAGCACTCCTCCTCCTCCTCTAGCTCCGTCGCTCGGCGACATTTCATATATACATATAAGATATGCATATAAGCGTCGCAGCGCTGCAGCCTACGCCGGCAGCGCTGCTCATCGAATTAGCCTAAGAAACCATTGTATGTAGAACATAAGATTCATTAACAAAAATTAACTCAAAGGGAGCGGGACCTTACTCGCTCCTAAAATAAAAGCAAACGAATATCAAAACCTAAAATACAAAACCATTTTATCTATAACACTAGACTTTTGAGTTCAGTAGAACCGGGTTGCAAATCGATCGTGCTAGATACTTAACAGCACGCTATAATTTTATAACGCATAATTCTGAGTGCTACAATTATTACCTGAATCGGTGTAGAAACAAGTTTCAGGCGAATCCTAAGCAATTTTACGCGTTTGTCAATTCTAAACGTTAATCTCAAATCTTTCCATCCTGTCTTCATCTCAACACTGAGTCCGAGCCTGACATCGCGAACTTATTTGCAAAATTCTTTCAATCTAAATATTCTGCTATTAGTGTTGATACAACCTCTTCGTATCCATATTCTCTTCGGCACTCTAATTGCATTTTTATGCCCACGATCAGCGAAGATGATGTTCTTCAGAGTCTCAAAACACTCAAGACTTCCTTCTCTTCTGGTCCAGATCTGGTACCCAGCTGTGTTTTGAAAAATTGTGCTAGTGCGCTTTATGGACCACTTACCAAGCTGTATCAGTTATCCCTTCAGTTTGCGTTTTTTCCTGAATGTTGGAAGGAATCCTTCATAATTCCCCTTAATTAAAAGGGTAGTAAATCCAACATCGAAAACTACAGAGGGATTGCTAAGCTCAGTGCTATTCCCAAATTACTTGAACTGTTAGTGACTGCTCAGCTTCAACACCAATGTGGCTCTATAATGTCTCCCTCGCAGCATGGCTTTATGACACGCAGGTCTACTTCCACAAACCTTCTTGAGTTTTGTGCTGTCATTAGAAATGCGTTTAAATGTAACACACAAACTGACGTTATCTTTACAGACTTCAGCAAAGCCTTTGATTCTGTGAATCACCAGCTGCTGTTGAAAAAACTGACTCTTTTGGGCTTTCCTATTTTGCAGATCAATTGGGTCGCTACGTACTTATCGAGCCGAACGCAAAAAGTTGCTTTTATGGGTTCATTTTCAAACCGTATACACGTCACTTCGGGTGTCCCGCATGGGAGCCACCTTGGTCCACTCCTGTTTGGCATCTTTATTAATGACTTGCCCGATGTGGTTCGTAACTCCCATGTGTTAATGTACGCTGATGACGTAAAACAATCTTTGCCATTGACGAATTCAGTCTCCCACTCTCTTTCGCATATTGGCATAAACAACATGCAGTCCTGGTGCAACAACAATTTGCTATTTCTTAACAACACTAAATGCAAATGTTTTGTCCTTTTTTTGGTAAAAACTGTTTCTTGACAAATTATTCCTTAGGGACAAGTAATCCTGAGCGCATCTTTTCAGTAAATGACCTTGGAGTTCTGTTTAACCATACCTTAAACTTCACCGACCATATTGGCTTAATTGTCGGTAGAGCCAAAGGGGTTTTTGCCTTCGTTAAGCGCTGGTCGAAGGAGTTTGTCGATCCCTACACCACCAAACTCCTATATGTCTCTCTCGTCCGCCCAATATTGGAATACTGTTCGTGCGTATGGTCTCCTCAATACGCGAAGTATCAAGACCTTATTGAATCAGTTCAGCTCTACGGGGACTTAACTGGGATCCTCAGCGTCACCTCCCCTCTTATAGGGACAGGCTACGTCTTCTGAGCCTGCCCTCGCTTAAGGATCGTCGGACCTGCCACGGAGTGATGTTCATTTATAAACTGATTAATGGATATATTTCTTCGTCTTATTTGTTAAGTCAGTTAAGTTTCTCTGTCCCTGCAAGACCGTCGCGGTTTTTCCGGCCGATTGCACTAAGTTTATGTAAATCTAATTTCGAGTTGCACGACCCTTTCCGCGTTTTATGTTCGTCTTATAATGAATTATATTTTTTGTTACATGTGGAATTGTCCTTAGATGTCAATTCTCAATTTATTTTAAGACACCTATCCTTGCCTCTGACCACCTGATGTGAGTCGGGGCATATCAATAAAAATTACTCCTTATCCGGTCAGTGGCAGTAATTTGCTATTTTCTAAATAAATAAATAAATAAATAAATAAATATATATGGCTAGCACAGGTGATTCTGTCAGTTTTTTCTTGAGGTTCAAGAAACAGTCTAGTTCTCTTTCTTGGAAAGAACATTTCTTGTCTTTCTTTAACATGTCATAAAGTGGCTTAGCTAATATCGAGAAATCTTTTATAAACCTTCTAAAATAAGAACATAGCCCCAAAGAACTTTGGACATTACTTTTTCAGGAATTGGGAAATTTGTAATTGCATCAATCCCTCTGTCATCTGCTCTAATTCCTTCTTTAGTAATAAGAAATCCTAGGTACTTTATGCTGGATTGCATAAACTTGCATAAACTTCACCAGTGCGATGGGAGAAGTATGTTCTGAATCACTGTTTCTTATAATTCCCTTGTCTAAATATTCGTCTAATAGTTATTGGATCTGCTCCTTTTAACTTAAAGATAGTTGCCTTGGTGAGCAAGTGGTGAGTCTTACAAAGGAATCCAGCATTCGGGATGGGTTGGCGTGCAGCCAACACTGCGCTTTACCTTTTAGCTTGGTAATGAGCAGCATCCGTAGGCAGTCATCATCTAAGTTGTAGATTTGGCCTATATTCCTAAGATGATCTACCCAGCTGCGTGCACAAATGTTTCCATCGAAGTCGATGGCAGCTTCTTTGGCCAACGAAAGTGAAGCTGCTGATCCAGCCCTAGACGATGAAGCTCCCTGTGTGTCATTTCTTGCGTCCTCAGCGTTGCCATCCAACCCGTTTCCTGTAGCGATTGACGTGACGGTTGTATTGCTGGCGTTGCCACTCGATGAAATTCCAATTGGGTCTGTTTGTTCTTGTAGCTGTTCGCGCGCCCCTATTTGTTGTACGGTGATGTGTGTTTCTGCTTCTTGTTGTTGTATAGCGGCTCGTCTTTCTGCCTGTTGTTGTTGTTGTTGTCTAGCGAGCTCTTCTAATTGTTGTTGTTGCATGGCGCCCCGCGTTTCTGCTCGCCGTAACGCATTTTGCTGCGTAATAAGAGCTGCCCGCAGTTGCATGATAATTCCGAGAAGATCGTCTTGGTCTGTAACATTGTCGGAGGCGCCCTACTGTGACCCCTGTGTTGCGTTTTCAGGGTTTGTGTTGAACTCTTCGGGTTCTGTGCCAGAGGAACCAGGTTGATCGTCTCCAGCATACTGGTCAGCTTCTACCTCTGGTACTTGACCTCGTTGCTCAGGCGGTATCTGCCTTAGACGAGCCATCAACTCCGCTTTAGTACCTTGGGTTGATAAACCCAATGCCGAAAGCCACCTTTTTAATTGAGTGACCGAAAATTTGTTTAGGTTAACCTCGTTCGTGGCGTTTATTTGACCACTTCTGAATTTGTGGTAGGTGTTTAGATTTTAAAGTGAATCGTTTAAACACGTCTTCTTTATCTGCTCTGTCAACACCGAATGCCTCTCCGAGCGATCCGTTAACATTCTGTTCGTCTTAATGCTAATTTACATCGGCTTAACATAGGCTATAATTTATAAATTAATTATTGAGCCACACGCTGTCCCTTGCCGCTGTCCGTGAGGGTGGGGAGACTCGATCCAGTTGCCACCGTGGCTGGTCCGGGGGAAGGGGTGATGACGTAATTGCCACCGTGGCTGGCTGCTGTTGTGTCTGAGCCGGGCGGTTGCCACTAACTCTGCTCTCTCTTCTTATAAAGATTATGACGGGAGTAACTGACTCCGTTGCTAACGGCCCTTAAGGCTCGATAACCAATTTGAATTAATAAAATAAATGCTGACGGCCAATGCCGGAGTTTTAATATTGGAGCCAATGCTCTTTATTCAATGTCAAAGTAAAAACTGAAAACTTATATGATTTTATGTAAGCTAAGCGCAGCGGGCAAGTCGACCGCTCGTGTAGCAAAGTGCTGACACTAGCAAAACCAACATAACTCACCATACAGTGCACCAATAAAAACCAGGCACGGCCCCTAAAGATGTTTATGCTGATTTTGCAACTAAATACTAGGGTGATCCAAAAATCACCCAAGATCTGTATAGACTTATGATTACTCATTAAAAGTGTTAACATATAGACTTCTTTCAGCTCTGTACTAGTTCTTTTTCCTGGTAACACTAGTGTCTGAGATAGACTTTCTTTATCTTCGTTGTTTCTTTTTTAATTGACTAGGCCTGCCAATATTGGTATTATACCGGCCATGATTTATGTCAATCAATAAGCTTATAATACCTGCTTGTGTTATTTCACAATCCTCAATCAACAGCTTTGTTACTATAAAGAAATTTATGGACTCCTTATACACGTAAGAACTTTCTTGAAGTATAGCTGTCATATTTTCGATCCTTTTTTTTTTTTTCTTTTGATTAGCGCACTGCTACCGAACTGACAGCTTAATCTAATCGGTTGTGAGAGAAAAAAGTACAAAAATTAGTCTTAGTGTAACTTAGGGCTAGAATTTCATATAGTTTTTTTTTTTTTGAAAGTAATAATGATGGTGGTAGAAATGCTATGTCAAAATCCGGTCTGCTAGGTCTTGAGGGTGGTGTCGCTTCAGTCTTCTTTTGACTCGGTTTCTTGCATCAGCACTGTTTATAGCAGCCGTACCAAGCCTTTTGGCTAGACTATTGGGATGCTCATTTAGCCTTTCCATATATTTCCGAGCCAGTTCTTGCAGTTTATCTCCAATTTTTGGTACATTTAGATCGCGTTCGATGTCTCTGGTCCTCATATACCACGGAGCTCCACAGATCTTTCGGAGCGTTTTCGCTTGCAAGATCCGTATTTTATTGAGGTTCGATTTCGCAGCGATGCCATAAACCTGAAGTCCGTAAAAAAGGCTTGGCGCCAGAATGGACTTATAAATCTTAACCTTACAATCAAGTGCAAGCTTGTTGCGTGGTGTAAGAAGCCATGCCATCCAAACAGCTTTGTTCTTGAAGGAGTATGCAAATCATTTCATTGTTGCCACTGATTTGAATTTGTAAACAAATATGAAATGTATGCTGAAACATTAACAAATATATTATAACATATAACATTCTTATTTTTATCATTAACCCAAAAGTGAATATGCCCATATTGTTAGGGCACCTAATATGAAAAGTAGCAAAAGACCAAATATCCTTGCTGGGCCGAAATGAAATGATCGCACACATGCACACGTGTACGTGAATGCATAAACACGCATACATATAAATATGAATTCAAGCGCAGATCAACCTTCTCAAGATGCGCCACTCTGCGACTGAACCCTCGCAATCAGTGTGTGTGCTTAGCACACAGCCGGGTATTCCGTCGGGACCTGGCGAATAAACTGGCTTAACACGGAGAAGATCTGAATGAATAGAGCTTTCGTTTAAACAAGGACTGAAAATTAAGTTCGATTTGGGAATGGTGTAAGAATAAGTCTGATTTTAGTCAGTGGTGTTTGAATATGGGGTATGATCATTGTTAACGGTTGTATTTTCAAATGAGAGCGAGGAAGGATGAGTAAATGGCTTACGTTTAGTGTTAACAAAATTATAGACCAGTTTTGGGTCCTGAGAAAACTGGGCCCTAAATGTACCGAACATTAAAAATTATTCAGGCTGAGGTGTTGTTCGAAAGAGCGTTCACGCGAAATGTTCTCCGGCTGGGCTCGTCGACTGGTGGTGTGGGTCTTTGCTACTTCTCTCGTATCGCCTATTTTCATTATTTATTTAAAAAATAGATCGCGTGTAAGGACAAGCATAAACAAAGGGACGAAATACTGCATATTTTAACCAGACTTTACAGAAATCGAACTGAAACTAATGGGGGACTATTGCACTTTTCCTATCTTTGCACACCAGAAAATCTCAGATGTTGTTAGAAACTCACATTGCCCCCCCTTCCTTTGACCGCCTTACTACCATAAATTTATTAATCATTTAAGCGGTCCCATTGTGGTGCAGGGGTGTCAGGGGTTCATATCATGTCGAGTCATAAGTCGGTTGAATTAAAACATTCTAATTTTTATTTAAAGCCTAACAGAAAAATATGGGTACTTCATGCGGACAATTTTGGAATAAATATTGATACGAATTAAAACGTAGGATATGAAAGCTTAAAATAAAATATATAAAATTTAAAATATGTAAAAAAAAATATAATTAAGTCTAGTATGAAATTAAATGGCAAACATTATTGTTTGGATAAAAATATAAATTTGAACGCGCTTTCCTGACAAAAACCTGAAAATTAGAAAATAAGGTGGACAAAGAAAAACGACAAAAAAGCTCGAGTCACAGGGCAGAAAATCACTCCAAATTCACACAAATATTAAAAGCACCCAATTTTTTTTCTATCATTTTTTTTTTCATCCGCATGATATTTAGGTAATCACACCAATGTTCAAAGAAACATCAAATTAGAACTTAACTAAAAAAAATGTTTATATAATTTCCTCGTGGCTTCTTAATTTTCCTCCCTTGCTTATTTTCCTCGATTTAGTATTATGCAACACATTTTTAAGGTTTCGCCATGCAATGCTATTAAATTTTTCCCATTTTAAGTTTTTTTTTTCTGGGAATTTGGGCACTCAAAAGGGCGAGTTTTCAGGCAAAGGCACACTAATAACTTCCTTTTCACCTTTTTAAGACAAAAAAATAGTAAATTCACAACCCTACCGCGAGTTTTATATTTTTAAAACTGCCTTTTTTGGCGACGTTGAAACACGCCCCTAAAGGCGGCTGCGCGACGACTGCGGGACTCCAAAAAAACTAAGGCTGGAGCGGCGATCGGTTGAGCTTTTGCTGCCTGACTTCGGCGGTTCCAGGGCGCACTTCGGGTCTTCTTCTCATTCGCCAAACTCCACTCAACTTATGCGTTTAATTATTTTTCAGCAATAAATTCCTAATAACACAAATGTTACTGAATTTCATATCCACAAAAACCCTAGTTGTATGAACTTACCAGCTAGGCCTTAGCGCTACGCTGGGTGTATAAAATCTGCTTTTCCGGTCTCTAGCTACGGGCTGATAGAGCTCACACTTTTAAAGACAAATAAAATTTGGGAATATTTTCTCCCAGCACAACCTCACCCTCTGACGAAACGATCAGAAAAGAAAGATCTAGACGCCCAAAAAGTGGCGGTAACCCCTAGGAACATGGAAGATAGAGCCAGGGAAAGTTGACAGAAAGGTCTGTTACTCTCCTTGCTGCTTTCCTTTTGCCCCAATCCCGTTCGCAGAGCGACTCCTAGATGGCGCTAACGTCACTTTACATATATCTAACTACAAGCGTTACATACAACGAGCAAGATAATTTTTGTAACACTGCGCGCTCAACCGAGCCGATAAATAACAGAATATGGCAGATTGGGAACCGGTGCGTTTAAATTTAGAATAAACCAAGGAGACTTATTTGAGGTTGACGGGTAGTACAATGGAACACATTCAGTAAAAAGTAAATGCATGGCACTGTAAAAAATATCCACGGCTTCCGCATTTCAGTGCACATGTATAGATTAGACCATGTATAGATTAGACCAATCAGATATAAAATTATTCAACTGTTCGAAGTCCGCCTTGCGAAAACAAAGGACTTTTTTGACTGGACGGTCAGATATATTCTGTAAATCAGCCCCAACGTCATGGGTCACATCGAAAGTAGGATGATAGGGATCTTTGGGTAGCGTAAGCGGCGCTACACTGGCTAAACTAACTCTTGCCGGATCTGAGACAAAACAGAGATCAAGCAAGCGTTCCAAGGAATTTCGTACATGGTTGACTTGAGACAGCGAAATGTCAAGCAAGCCAGCAATAAAATCATGCTGTGTTGTGAGACAGCGAAATGTGTTAAAGTTAGAAGTGAGTTTGTGGAATTATTAGAGGACTAAATAGCCCCTGAGATTTTAAAATCACCAAGAACTACTAAGTGGTTCCTATCCGGAATATCGGAAAGATGGTTCCAATAAATAGGAAGTTCCGACAAGGGAGGAATATAGGAACAAGTAATAAAAATGGAGCTACCATTGACTGATAGCTTCACACAAAGGAATTCAACATCGTTGCACTCCTTGAAAGTTAATAATACCGACGTGAGACTGAAGTCAACCGCTATGAGGACACCACCCCCACGCCTGATAGGCCGATCCACTCGGTAAACCGTGAACGCAGCTGAAAAAACTTCAGAGTTCAAAATCACCGGCTTTAACCAGGTTTCTGTGAACACGATAATCTGAGAAGCAAACGAAAGACTACCAGAATACAATTTGGGAAGCTTACTATGTAAACCTCTTGCATTCTGATTGGAGATGAAGAGGGAGTCGGTTAGTTTTTTGGAGTGGGTGTCGTAGAGGGCGCAGTGGTCTGGTCGGACCTGGGAAGACTTTTTCCTAAGTTGATTTATTCCTAGTATGTCATCCTAAGTTGTTGGATGACATGATCATCGACGAAAAGTCGCCCAACTCCACGCAGACTAACAACAATGCCGATAGTAGTGCAGATTAACCTGAAGCGCAGCTCGCACGCCTTAGCCAATCTGGTGATCCTTCTAAGGGAGAAGGCCATCGACATTGCACTACATCAAGAACCATGGACCAGGGACAACCTAGTTTCTAGTCTGGCACTGCCTGGATACACGTTACTATATGCCAACTCGACAGATAGAACGAGAGCACGTATAGCAATGAAGAATCACTTTAACGCTTTTTTCTGTTCTAATCTAATCCTGCCAGATTCGTGACAGCGGATGGGATAGGCTTGCTTATTACATCTGCATACATGGCCCATGACGATCCGGCTCCACCAGAACCGGTGGTCAATCTGCTGCAATAGGCCGAAGAGACGAAGACTACTCTGGTGATCGGGTGCGACGCGAACGCGTGACATACGCTCTGGGGAAGTTCTGAAACCATTGAAAGAGGTGAGTGACTTTATAATCATATTATATGTCGTAACATTAAAATTTGTAACAAAGGGAATATACCTTTGTATTTCCGAGTACGTAGGTCTTTCAAGGGTAGGAGGAGGAGCTAGATCTCACCTTACTCGTAGAACACAGCCATTACACGACCGGAAAATGGAATGTGTCGCTCCAACATTCTTTTTCCGATAACAGGTACGAATTTTTTGAGTTAGGGGTACCGATGAGCAAAAAGATACCGAGGCGTAACCCACGCAGGACAAACTGGGGCAAATTTAAAATAAAATAAAAAAATAAAAGTACAATCCTCAGCAATCCCTGGATAAGGAAGTAGATGACCTTACGAACATACTAAATAACGCCTTCAACGAGACATGCAAGGTGTCATTCTCAAAGAAGCAATATCCGCCGTGGTGGACCACAGAGCTGAGTGATCTCAGAAAGAGTGCACGAAAGTCCTGTAATGCAAGCTATAGGTCCAAAGAATGGGCACCATATAGAGAGACATAGAAACAATACAAAAAAGCAGTATACGAAGCCAAGAAAGAATCTTGGAAAAGCTACTGCGAAGCTTTAGAAGACATAAAGGATACGGAAAGGTTTAGTACGATCCTTGCGATGGGGCATACTAGCCCATCCTTAATAAGCAAGCCTGACGGCACGTCAACAACGTCAGTGGAGGAATTCTTGTAGGTTTTGGTAGACACGCACTTTCCAGGGAACGTGCGAGAAATCTCGGAGCGCGGGAACTCAAGAACCAATCTGGCCACATCACCGTTGAAAAAATACAATGGGCGATAGACTCCTTCAATAAATATAAATGCTACAGGCAACAAAGGATAGCATCAATCTTACACATATACCGCTTCCGTGGAGGAAAGCGAAAGTAAAACTTATACCAAAACCAGGCAGGAGGAGACATATTCTAGCAAAAGACTATAGACCAATCAGCTTAACATCCTTCGTCCTGAAGACGATGGAGAGGCTAATGGATATACATATAAGAGATAAGGCGGAGAGTTATCCCCTGTCGGACGCTTAACATGCGTACCGAAAAGGGCGATCTACCGAGACAGCACTGCATGAAGAGGTGAGCGAAAAATCACTAAACTATAAGCAATATACGATGGCCACCTTCTTAGATATAGAAGTTGCGTTCAGCAACGTAATCGCCGAACCCATCCTGGGCTCCCTCAGCTTGATAGGTTTTGAGGGATGCATCAGAGAATGGATAGGTGCTGTGCTCAAGAGTAGGACGATAATAGCCGAACTGGGTGGCACTCACCTCACGCGAGCAGTGAAGAGAGGCCCACCCCAGGGCGAAGTCTTATCGCCTCTACTCTGGCTAATCAACATTTGCTACATTTTGAAGGATCTCAACTGTGGGGGAGTGAAGGCAGTAGCTTACGCCGACGATGTAGTGGTATTAGTATCAGGTCCTTTCCCTGACGTCATAAGCAACATAATGTCGGGAGCTTTGGAACGCTTAAATAACTGGACAAAATCCTGCGGACTAGGGATAAACCCAAACAAGACGGAACTATCTTTTTACAAGGAGATCAAAGATCCCAAGATAGAACATGCCAAAGATAGAAGGCAAAGAGTTGTAACTATCAGAGCAGGTGTAGTATTTAGGAGTATTACTCCAACCCTAAATTTTCATAAAGGCGCAACATCGAAAAAAGAGTTAGAACGGCAGGATTTCTTTTATACTCTTGTAGAGAGACGTTTGATTAGAAAAGGGGACTACACCCAAATACCATAATGAGGCTCTACACAGCAGTAGTATGACCAATGTAGACAAACGGGGTTCTAGTATAGTGACCGGCACTCAAAGCCTACAACATCACAATACTAACCAGGATACAACGTTCGGCATGCACAGGAGAAACCGGGGCTTTGCGTTTTTGCCCACCGGCCGCTCTGAACGCAATTTTAAATTTTATGTCGATTGACTTATACACCAAAGTAAATGCGGCGCAGAGTGCGGTGAGGCTCCTGGAAAGCAAATTTCTGGAGTGATCACCGCTAGTTATGTATCTATAATATTTCTCAGTGTAGTTTTTTCTCTTAGTTTCGTTTTGTATCAATTGTTTGTGCAAAGCCACCGCTTATCTTGGGCCTAGCAACCAAATATCAAGCTATTGATATTCCCTTTTATAATCAAATAAAAAGCTTTTGGGAGTACAGTAGATGTTTAAGTTTAGTTCCTAAGATGATGTGAAGCTGAACAGTTGATTCGCTACCTACCAAATTATTTATAGTAATTAATATAAATTAAACTGAAATAAACGATTGGTATTATATAAAAACAAAAAAAAAAAATACTACAAAACCAAAAAACCACAAAAAAAAACTTATACAATTGACGCAGTCGGTGTGATCTTGAAAAATTTTTTTTTACAATTATATTACCTTCCATAAAATTGATTATTACCCTAACATCGGATAATATCATGCCCAAATCTGAATGAAAATCAGAAGGGTTTCGGCGTAAAAGTTGTAAATTGTAAAGATCCGCAAAAGAACCTCGTGACTTTGCTAACTGCAAACGTGATCACGAAAACGTGTACCCCACGGCACGATAAAGACAAAGTTCGCAAATAAAATTTATACCAAAAATCAGCCAGCTGAGTAAAAGTTTGAATATTAAAACCAAGATGGATGGCCCAACCAGTACTAACTGATCAAGCGTTATCGCAACGCTTAACCCAGATCCGGCAAATTTCTCCATTTGATGGTGATACCCTCTATTTGGCCCTATTCATCAAAAGAGTCGAGCAACAACTTAGATTTTACTCGACTAATCTTCCAATCCAGATGAGTATAATATACGGTGCTGTCGAGAACCTCGTCGTTGACCTGCTCAACATTTGCTTATGATGTCAACACCGCAGAACTTGGCAAAATTAAAGAGCCTTTTAATCGAAGAGTACAACACCCAAATACCTCTTTCCCAGTTGCTCATAAAGATTTATAAAACAAAATATTCCGGCAGCTTAAGAAAATTTGTTGATGACCTGGAGTTAAAGTCGTCAATTTTTTCTAATAAATTACATTTAGATGGACTTGTGAATACCAGACATATGTTTCTCCAAGCGGTGAACTCAGCTATTCGTAAAACTATTCGAAAAGAATTACCAGACAGAATTTTTATGTCCGTTTGTCTATATGATATTAGTTCACCAAGTAAATTAAGACGTGCTGCTCAAGAGCTAGGAATTTATGAAAATTGTAAAAATATAAACTATAGCCAACATTTTCCAAAACATAATTATTATAATAATTCTCAATCTTATTATATTGATAAAAACCGATTTTCAAGTGTACTCCATAATAATAATAATCATATATATAAACATACTAAAAAAAATATATTAATAATCATAGCAATCCTAATAATAATCATATTCATTATAACATAAATCCAAATCCGAGTCACAATATAAATAATATTATTCCATATTCAAAACCAAAGCCACAGGTTGAAACACAACAACAACATTTTGTTAGAAACCAATCTCGCCAAAACAGAAATCAACATTTTGATAGTTATAGATTCCAACCAAATTATAACTACAGAAGTTATCCAGAACAGCAACAAAATAATTTAAGACAGTTTAGACCAACTGAAAACTACAGTAATAAAAGAATGGGTGAGTCAGAGTAAAGTCAATTTAGGCGACCAGAACCAATGGATGTTTCTGAAAACTTTCAAGTACAAGCCTCGGTAGTTTAAAGAGTTCCACTATTAAGTTAAAAATAAATAAAATAGAATTGAATTGCCCAGTAGATACTGGATCTAGTATAAGTTTAATTAAACCAGATACATTAAAAAATTATCCACTACATGAAACCAATCCTAAAATGATATTAACAATGATGGGAAATATAACATTAAACAAAATAAAATAATAGATACTTATCCATTGAGAGGTAAAATTGGAAGTTTAAAGCTATTCAATTATGATTTTTCTGCTAAATATGATATTTTAATCGGAAGAGATATCCTAAAATTAGCAGATGCCAAAATAAACTTTAAAGAGGAATACGTTCAATTAAATAACTTCATTTTTCATTTCACTACCAAAAATATAGATAAGCCTGAAAATATTTTAGAAAATAGAGATGAAGCAATAAATAAGAACCTTAAATTAACTGGGAACGTCGAAAATTTGGACAATACCTTAGAAGATTTTGATTTCAATTATTATATAAAAAAAGAATTAAATTATTCTAATAAGATAAGAATCGAGCACTTAAATAAAGAAGAACAAATGTCTATTACCCATTTAATTAATAAATATAAGGATTTACAATTTTTCGAAGGTGACGATTTGACCTATACACATACTGTTAAACATATAATAAAAACTAAACTTGAGAGTCCTGTATATCAGAAACCATATAGATATACACTGACGAGCAAAACTGTAACACGAGTTCGATACTCTAAGTTCAAAGGTCTATATCATCCGTTCTAATTTATGCATGCTGAAAATCTTAGTCTTGTTTTGTTGGTATATTCATACACTATGTTTCTTGAAGCTATTTGATAATAGGAGAAAAAAATGCTAAAGCAAAATGTAAAAAAAGTCAAATGTTGCAGTTTTGCACTCTCTGTGCGAAAGTTGTTTATTTTAGTTGTCAAGTTTCTTTTACCATAAAAGTTATTTTATTTTCATGTATCTTACTGAGCTTTGATATTTTTTTAAGTCACATATTCAATGCAATAATTATGAACAGTGAGAAAAAAAAGAAAATTGTTGATTCGCTTGTTGCAGGTCAATCTGTTAAAAAAAAGCGGCAAACAAATTCGGTGTTAGCCATCTGACAGTGTGTCTGGAAAGCATTCCTGTTAATACAGGAGGTCGACCAAGAATTTTAAGCGATCGAGACACACGCCACGGTGAAGATGCTCAATTTGGATGACAGTGCTTGAGCAGTTCGACGCAGTCTTGATAAATTAGGCCTGAAAGCTAAGGAAATGAAAATGAAACCATTCCTAACAAATAGGCACGTGAATTTGCGTCGAACTTTGCTGCAACTCACGAAAAGTGGTCAACAGCGGATTGGGATACTGTATGTCATTACAACTACCGCTTAAACGTAAACTATTCAAAAATTATATGGTCGGATGAAACTAAAATTAACCGTTTGAGTCAGATGACCGCATCTGGTATTGGACTAGAGATTCCACAATCCAGTCACCAAGAAATGTGCGACAAACCGTCAAACACGGTGGCGCCTTAATTATGGTCTGGGGTGCATTTATATAAATGGAGTTGGTCCTTTGGTGCTAATCGATGGAATAATGCGCAAGGCACAATATTTGAGGATTTTACAAGAAAAGCTTCCAGATGTCATCGAAAAGATGGGTCTTTCTGTTGAAAAATTAGTTTTTCAGCAAGACAATGACCCAAAGCATATTGGTTAAGAAATCAAAAATTTCAGTCCATGAACTGGCTACCACAATCAATATGAATCCAATTGAAAACTTATGAAGTCAGGTCAAACGCAATTAGCAAAGTACTCAGTTCCAGCTGAATAGTTGAGTCGACTACCAAATGAATTACAATTATAATAATAATATATAAGGGAACGAGAAGGCGGACGAGCTAGCCCGCAAAGGCTCAATTCAGAACAGCAATATTTTGCATACACAAACTTCTGCAGCGGGCTCCACTCTACAATAGCCGCACAGTCCTCCAATTCTTTCATCTGAAGATCTATATTTGGGGCAGCCGAGCCTAAAAACTGAGAACTACTGCCTTCGACGTCTTTTAAAGTAAATGTCCCGATCTAGAATGTCCCTGTACTACTTGACAATGTTGTCTACCTACTCTGCTATGGTGGGTGTTTGGCGTGGAGATATTGAATTAAAATCTGCGGGCTCACCCTCATACTCTGACTTGCCCTCATTCATAAACCTGGTCGTACTCGACTGCAGCATTGACTTTTGCCGATGCAATACCTTTAACCACCCTGTATTAGGCTGCGTTTTTTGGTATCTCGCTTCTTTTTGTGTTAACCGGTCTCTGTAGAGTTTTTGCCACATGCCTTAGCTCTGACCAACAATGTTATGCTCGCACTCACCGACGATGCTCTGGTGTTCCCGCTCTGAACTTCTCTCTTGGGCCCGATCTGCTCCTGCTTTTGGTGTTCCAGCCGATTTCGACGGTTTGTCAGCCTCCAAAATGATACGGTGTTTTTCTGTTTATGTTTTCACCAGCCTGCACCGCTGCTGTTCCGCAACTGACCAACAAGTTTTTACCCGCACCATTTGTCAACGCCACCGGCTCCAATAATCTTTTTTTTCTGGACGTTGATGCACTACAATCAGTACATTCAAGTGGCCCGTATGACACCAAGCACGTGCTTGTTCGTGTTAGGTGTTAGTACGCGCGACAAATGAAAGTATAGAGAAAGGAATACGAGGAAATGGCTACTAGCGTGCTGCCAGATTGTTTACTTGCATGCGTGTTAAGTGGGTTAGAATTAAAGTTTTTAGTTTGGGAAGGGTATTTACAGTTGATGTTATTATGTACAAATCATTATAATTTGCACATAAGACTCTAAAGGGTTCATGCTATCTATCATCTATCTATCTGTCAAACCCCTACTAATAAGGAGTCCTCTTTGCGATAAAGTTGTAACACCGGCTTCAAATTGTTATATTGTTTATTCCATGAATTATTACTTGTAACCATAAATGAACTTAAATACATTTTATTTAAGTTATTTTCTGCGAAAATACGTCTAAGCAAGGTGAGATTCTGGCGGTGACCTAATTAGCAAAAAGTTGAGACATTTCAGGCTGCAATCGATTACTTCGGTTTTTAGTATATTTTCAATAAGGGAGACAGACTAGGAAGTAAGTTCGCTTCTTTTAACTCAGGCCCCTTCACCAATACTATCTGATATATATTCATATACTAGCAGACCCGACCCGCTTTGCTGGGCCCGAACTAATTATAGTTGACCCGGCAAACACTGTTTTGTCAAGTATATTATTTGTAGGAAATAATGAGGAAACAATGAGCATTTTACATTTTAATCATTCATTATTATTTCTGTATTTTAAACCCCCAATCACCTTGCATGGTCGATGGAAAGTGCTCTAAACGATATCCACGGAAATTAACGGCGGAGACTGTCACTGGCAACGATGGGTATCCGCTGTATCGGCGTCGATCACCAGATGACAACGGTCGAACTGTCACAACGAAAGTGAAAAGAATGGATTTCGTTGTCGACAACAGTTGGATTGTTCCATATTCTTATTCATACACTTATTTCTAAAACGTTCAAGACACATTGCAACGTTGAATACTGCTGAAACAATCGACATTCTATGTAAGTACAAAAATAAATACCTTAAATGTCGGATTAAAACCTCCTTCTTCGATAATGTCTGCCCCAAATGACGTCATTTGGAAACAACTATTGTATTTTCGAGTATTTGCAAGAAAGTGGCGTGATTCTTGTGTTTCGCCGCAAAGCAATGAATACAATGGCTCATGTGGCGGAGTCAACACTGGCAATTTCACTTTACCATTAACGCAGCATAATCCAGGCGTTTCTCCGGAAAACTTTAATGCACCACAATACTCGTAAACAACGTCCATTTGCCCAATGCAAACGCTAGGATGCAAGCTGTAATCACTGCTGCAATCGTATCGAAACGCAGCTCGATTCAAATCAGCTAAATATCTTGTTCTGCGTCGCAAATTATCTATTTGTTGACTTCTGTTGTTCGCTCGACGATTCTGCATTGCCAACCGAGCTGTTTCACGGGCTGCTTCACTTTGCTCTCGTGATTGAGAAGCACGAAGTCGAGCCATACTATTGCGGCGCTGTTCACGTGCAATTTCTTGTTCTTCTTCAGTCCTTTCATTTGCAATATTTTGTATTCTTCTTGCATTACGGCTTTGTCGGGAAAGATTCGATCCTCTTGGTCGCGGCATTATTAATTAAACTTCACTTGACTTCAATCCACTTGTTAATTATTTATTTAATAGAAATAGTTTTAATATTGATTTCTTACAAATATCAAATTGTCATCCATACGTAATGACGAAAAATGACAGCTATGTCTAAGCTACCTCCCTACCAATTTTCATCCAAATCTGTTCAGCCGTTCTTGAGTTATAGGTACCACGGGAACGTTGTCGAACGGGATAAAAAGTATCCTATGTCCGTCTCCTGGCTCTAAGCTACCTCCCTACCAATTTTCAGCCAAATCTGTTCTGCCGTTCTTGAGTTATAAGTGGTGTAACTAACACGACTTTCTTTTATATATATAGATGTATATTCATACATTCATCCCGCAGACACAAACATAACCACATATAAATTCAAAGTTGTTTAGCTCAAGAATCAAGGGCGGCGTGGATCCATTGATAAATAAGTTTAAGAAAGATGAATGGATTTATCATAAAAATACAATTAGCAAGACATCAGTTTTCCAAGAAAGGCACCAGCGGGGGCTAGCAACAACAACCACACAGCGCACCCAGGGCAGAGAAAAAAGAGAGGAAGGAGAGTTCGAGAATGCTCCGCCACTGCTGACAGAAGTTTGTCAGAGCGCGGCAAAGAAGGGCCTGCCGATTAATGGCTCAGCAAAAAGACGCAATCGACGACATCTTTTTCTCTCACGGGAGAGCAGATCGGTTGCCAACCAACAATCGATAGCTCAGAGAGTAGAGTTGCCGACAACATATTTGGTTTTCTTCTTTTACAGAATTCTTTATCGAGATATCCATGACACCACAAAGCTCAATTTTTCAACAAAAACAAAAAGTCGTTGCCAGAATTTTTAATAATTTTTATTTCTACGTTTGGTCACAGTTTTTTGATAAGCATTTTTATCACAGAACAAAGAAACAACATTTAAAAAATTACCTATTTTTTCGTAGGCGTAAGCCCTATACGTGGTCGGCCGTTCTGTTTTCTCTCTAATTCGTACCCACGCGAGTTTCACCGTGGACTTCTTTCTCCCTTATGGGAGGCCTTGCCTTCTGGTATTCCCCTCACAAGCGAGAGAAGGACACTGGCGGTTGGGCATTCGGGCCACGTGTACTTGCATCTAACAAATAAGGAGTGTTATTTCGATATATTAATGGGTGTGGCATGCCAAGAGCGAATAATCAAAAACTTATACTATTGTTCACGTATTTGTTTATTTCAAGTATTTTTTAGATGAAATCCTTTTATTTGATAACAAAATTTTTGTCGCCCAGGACGGACAAAATGTCGCAGCAAATGACAACAGTAACAGACCTAAATAATATAGATCAACTCATCTTACGAATCATCGACACTCGGCGTCTGAAGCAGCTTAATTTGACCGAAACGGACATAAGGCTTTTATGTAACAAGTCGCGTGAAGTTTTTATGTCACAGCCAATGCTTCTTGAACTGTCAGCTCCAGTAAAGATCTGTGGCGATATTCACGGCCAGTTTACGGATCTGTTGCGCCTTTTCGACTACGGCGGATATCCACCGGCCTCAAATTACCTTTTTCTTGGAGACTATGTGGATCGCGGGAAGCAGTCTATCGAAACCATTTGCCTATTGCTGGCATATAAAATAAAATACCCGGAAAATTTCTTCCTGCTTCGCGGAAACCATGAATCTGCTGGAATTAACCGCATATATGGGTTCTATGATGAATGCAAGCGCCGCTACACCATAAAATTATGGCGCACATTTGTTGACTGCTACAGCTGCATGCCTGTATCCGCCATTGTTGACGAGAAAATCTTCTGTTGTCATGGCGGATTAAGCCCGGATTTACTAAATATGAATCAAATTGGCCAATTGGCCCGTCCATGTGACGTCCCTGATAAGGGACTACTTTGCGACCTATTGTGGTCAGATCCTGACCCTAAAATAATGGGTTGGAGCGACAACGACCGTGGTGTTAGTGTCACTTTTGGTGCTGACATTGTGGGCAAGTTTGTTCACCGCCATAAGTTCGATTTAATCTGTCGTGCCCACCAGGTCGTAGAGGACGGGTATGAATTTTTCGCCAAGCGGCAGCTTATAACTATATTTTCAGCCCCCAACTACTGCGGGGAATTTGACAATGCTGGCGCGATGATGTCCGTGGATGAGACATTGATGTGCTCTTTCTATGTTCTTAAGCCGTCCAAAAAGCCTGGCCTGCGTAAGGTCCATTCAAAGAGCTAAATATGGATACATGATTGAAAGTGCATTTTCGGCATGAGTGTTTTATTTCCAATCTTTTTGGTCGTGCTTTACTTTTCGAGCCAAATTTTAAGTTTTCCCTTATTGCATGAATGTTCTAGTCTATATTTCAAATGCCAGCCCCGCTTCGCACGGGTACAAAGCTGAAAATAAATCTACTACTACATGTCTATAACCTTTTTGTATGCGTCGGGTTAACATTATCACTGAGAATTTATCAGTACTTTTATTTATATTATTATTGTTTTTATACCCTTGCAGGGTATTATAATTTTAGTCAGAAGTCTGCAACGCAGTGAAGGAGACATTTCCGACCCTATAAGGTATATATATTCTTGATCAGCATCAGCCAAGTCGATCTAGCCATGTCCGTCTGTCCGTTTCTACGCAAACTAGTCCCTCAGTTTTAAAGCTCTCTGAATAAAACTTTGCAGATAGACTAATTTATGCTCTCACTAATACATAAGTCGGATACATCATAAAGCTGCCTTAGGAACGATCGGTAAATTAAAAAAAGGGGGTTGCACTCAGGGAGTGCAGGCAGAAGTGAAAACTTGAACTTATGGCGCGTTGGGCACTTTTTTTGGTGAGCATTTTTAGGTGCGCTCGCGACATGAGAAATTTTACATAAAAAATCAAGTTTATTAAAGCAATGTGGGCACTTTTTGAATGGACATGAAGCCTAATAAAATAGTAACTATATTCGAAGGAAGTGGTGTTTTTTAAATAAGTAAATATTAGTAAATAGTGTATACCAGAGAGCTGCAACGAGTATGAACGAGTATGATCGAACAATCTTGCTGAAAATTCAATGAAATCAACTCAAGTCATCTGATGCGGCATCTTCGATCGAATCACGAACTTGTTGCGTCAAATGGTTTGGTTTGATTTGAATCGCCTAGTCTGCGGCAAATCAGAATCGAGTAAACGGTACCGGCTGCTTTGCGACGATTCGTTGAATCGAACATGTTGCATTTTTCGGGTATGCTACGAGTAAGGCTGTATTTTACTCGAGTAATGTTGAAGTGAATCGATTCGTCCGAGTCATACTCGAGTAAAAATGTATGGTTTTGTGTGTGAAGCGTTGTTCAAAGAAATTAATGGACAAACACAATGCACAATATATGTATGTAAGAAATTTTATTCTGTTTAATAGTATGATAACACAAAAATAAATTAAACATATTTTCATTATATGTATTTTCATTATATGTATTTTCATTATATGTAATATGAAATAGTATGATAACACCACATAATGTATACAAGCCGTCACGAATTTTATTAATAATCATTTCACTGTTTGCCTCCATAACGTTTTTAAAATTGAAACAAGTGTTTAAAAATCAAAGCGTAGGTTAAAAGACGAGAATATTTTTGCACGTAAAGTCCCGATACTTTTCATTGCAACAAGTTTTAACGACATGCATGAACTCGAGTAAATCACTGTTCGGATATGATTTCATACCCGAACACTGTCCAACATTTGGATCAAGCATGTTTAAGTTAGATTCATTTTCAACTATTGCTTGCGAAACGAACGTTCGCAAGCACATCATGTATGAACTGATTACTCGTGATTCAAACATGTTCGTCGACTCTGAGTTGAAAGAAAACGATTCGATTCATGTACATGAATCAAATTGAGCAAATCAGCTAGAGTACGATTCAATACTCGAGTATGAACAAAAATGTTTGAATCGTTGCAGTTCTCTGGTGTATACAACATTTATTAATTCTCATCCATAATTTCAACAGCTCTTACATCATCATTATCAGCATTTTCATCATTATAATCAGGATTTTCATCAAATTCTAAAACTGAAACAATAGGTATATGGCAACTTAAGTATGAAATAAATAATTTTGATTTAAATCGTTCTACGGTTCGCTAGGGAGGGAAGGTTAATTAATAGAAGTCTACTAGAGTAAGACGGTAATCTCAGGTTTGCATCCCAGGTTAAGCCCCGTAGGGCGAAAAGCAAAAAGTTTTTTTGGACAGATTCAATGCGGTTAATATGGACTCCAAAACTAGGACTCCAAACGCAAGAACCATATTCCAAAATGGGCCGAACTAACGAAACATAAAGGCTCTTAGTTACATAAGGGGAATCGAATTCCTTCGACCACCTTTTAATGAATCCAAGCATGCCTCTGGCTTTGTTAACCATGCCGGAAATGTGTTCAGAGAACGAAAGTTTGGGATCAAGGCGGACTCCAAGATCATCGACAAGAGTTATTCTTTCCAAAGAGCAGTCATTGAGCATATAAGTGGCATACTGGGGAGTGACACGCGAAAATGTCATCAGTTTGCACTTGGAGCTGTTGAGATGTAATAGGTTAGCACGACACCATGCTTGAAAATTATTAAGATCCGATTGTAAATCTGACTGGCATGAGCTGTCCTTATACTGCACACATAGTTTAACGTCGTCAGCGTACATTAGTACTCTAGAGTTGGTTAAAACTAGCGGAAGGTCATTAATAAACAATGAAAATAGCAGTGGGCCTAGGTGGCTACCTTGTGGGACGCCAGATGTGACACTGAGGAATTTGGAGAGAGCATTTTTAAACAGAACCTCTTGAGTCCTGTCAGACAAATAACTCAAAATACATTTAAGAAGATCAACAGGAAACCCAATCAAGCCGAGCTTCCTTACAAGACGAGAATGATTAACCGAGTCAAAAGCTATAATAAAGTCCTTGTTAATCACATCGGTTTGAAAATTGCTTTAGAACCCTTAATAACAAATGAGGTAAGTTCCAAGACATTTGTAGTGGTTGATCTTCGCCTCATAAATTCATGCTGACATAGAGAAATTACGGATCTGCACAAATGCTGCAAGTGAGGAGTTATTACATTCTCGAAGAGTTTCGGAATGGCTGATAACTTAGAGATACCCCTATAGTTGCTGGCATCAGATTTGCTACCTTTTTTGTGGAGAGGAATAATAAAGGATTCCTTTCAAATAAGGGGAAATTCAGAAGTTTCTAAAGATAATTTAAATAACTTAAGAAGGGGGTTACACAGAGCGTCCGCGCAATACCTGAGCACGCAGCCCGGTATTCCGTCGGGGCCCGGTGAGTAAACTGGCTTAATACGTCGAAGATCCAGACTAAGAGAGCTTTCGTTTAAGATAGGACTGAAAATTAGGTTTGAACAAGGCATAGAGTAGGGGTATGTCTGGTTTAAATTGGTCGAGGGAGAATAAGTTGTTTTAAAAAACTCAGCAAAAAGATCAGCAATAGCCTGATCTGATTTTGCTGTAGAAATTTTAAATGAAAGCGAGGAAGGATATAAATTAGGTTTACGCTTAGTGTTAACAAAATTATAAAACTGTTTCGGGTCCTGCGTGAACTGAACCCTACAACGAGTCAAATAATTCTTATAACACTGAGCGTTGAGCACGGTAAAATTCGACCGAGCTTTAATATAATTAGATGAGGCAGTTAGAGAGCCGGTATGTTTAAATTTATTATAAAGCCTAGACTTTATGTTTTTTAAGCGTGTCAGCTCCTTATTAAACCAAGATGGTTTACTGGAGGCCGACGGATAGGTTAACGGAACACATAATGAGAAGAACGAGTTCATGGCACTGTAAAAAATGTCCACGGCGGCTGCCATGTCAGTGCACATGTAAAGGTTAGACCAATTAAATTCAGATATTAAACTGTTTAGCCTTTGAAAGTTAGCTTTACGAAAACAGCGAACTTTATCAGCCAATCGGTTAAATTTTTCCCTTACAACGATGCCCGTAGCGATAGTCACATCGAAAGTAGGATGGTAAGGATCTTCAGGTAGCGTCAATGGAGAAACTCTTTTTAAGGTCACACCTACGGGATCGGAGACGAAGCTGAGATCTAGTAGGCGGTTTAAAGAATTAAAGACATGGTTAACTTGCGACAAAGACAAGTCAAGCAGGCCATCAATAAGGTCCTGCTGTGCCGCAGTCTGAAGAACATTTGACACACCATCTGATGACCAACGCGCTCCAGGTATATTAAAATCCCCTAAAGTCACAAGTTGGTCTCGATCTGAGAGTCTATTGGAAACGGCCCGAATTGCCGAAAGGTGTTTCCAATAAATAGGCTCATCAGCAGATGGAGGAACATAAGAGCATGTTATGTAAATAAAACTACCTGGGAATGATAGTTTTTCGCAGATGAATTCACAATCTGTGATATCATTTAAGACGACCAGTTCGGAGATAAGGCAGGAGTCAACGGCAATTAAAACTCCACCTCCTCGCTGGGAAAGACGGTCCAATCTATAAATTGTGTACTTACCTGGAAAAATTTCGGAGCTGAAAATCTCCGGCTTTAACCAGGTTTCAGTAAACACAATTACCTGGGATGCAAAGGAAAAACTATCAGAGTACAATTTCGAGAGCTTGCTGCGTAAGCCTCTAGTGTTCTGATAGGAAAGTATGAGGGAGGTGGTTGGTTCTTTACAGCTGAAATGGGTGTGGTCGCAGAGGTTTGTGACAGCCTAGGGAGTTGTACTCCCACTGGCCGCTTTTTTTTCTTTTTAGCCTCGTATTCTTTAACTACAACGTGCTCGGGCCAGAAGTCACCAGAGCAAATTGTGTCAAAGAACTTGAGCGAGACACTTATCTTGAAAGATGAGATGTCTCTGGCGTAGGAAAACTTGAATTTTTCCACCTTTAAATTTTCGGCTTGGGTTTTGCCGTTTATATAGGCAAGTACATCTTCGGATTCGAGATCAGGGGCAAGCCTCGAGACAAATATTGTTTTTAAAGGTGGAACAGCTGTAAGGGTCTTTGGTAGAACACCGGCCGGTAATCCGGGCCTTGTTTGACCCTGGGTATTTTTTAATATTGAAGTCTGCGGTGTCAGGGGTTGGGACACCGCAGCGGACTCAACGGACTCAACTGTAATTACTGGCGGAGCTGTCGCCAATTCCACCCCGGCACATTCGGTTACCGAATCAATTACTGCACCCGATCGCAAAACCATTGGAGATGGTATTGGGGTCGGGGGCTCTGCCGATGGGGTGTGCCCAATCTTGGGTTGCTGGGATTGGCACTGTTGCTGCCGACCAGTAGCTGATTTTTGCGCTTTGGCGACTCGTTTAACAGCTTCAGACTATTAAACTGAGCGTCTAACGCGGAGAACAGGTCGTTCGCTTTGCGAAAATTGACCATCAGTTCTTTAAAACCGCTTCTGGTCTGGCGCATGAAGGATAACATTTCCTTCTCAACCTCGCGACAGGCATGGCAACAATAATGTAAACCAATATTCTTGGATATTACATCCGCGACACGGCCCGTCACTTCAACGCACTTGGCGTGAACTACCGCGTCGCAAAGCCAACAGTAAAGCGAAGGCGTATCTGCCAAAACATTTTTTTGGCAGCCTTTAATTCCGCAGACAATATTTCCAGACATAATCACAATACTCAGACCACTGTGCCAGAAAAAAAATAAATATAAAGATAAGAAAGAATACGGTTAGCAGGGAGAGTGCGTGCGAGGGCAAGAGAGCGGGAGAGCTTGAAACCGCTTAGCTGCAGCTATACGCAACGGAGCTTAAGCGGGAAGAGAAAACACAAAAGGAAGGCGAGAAAAACCGTCTTAGTAAAAATAACTAAAGCGAAGAAATACAAATAATTTAGCACAGAAAAAGAAATAGCACATGCACGCGCGGCAGCAAAACGGTATACGTTAATAAATTATTTAAGTGACAAAAAAATGAAACCCCGGTGGCAAATAAAAACACAAATTCGGAGCGCAAAACAAAAACACGACCGTTCGCTGTGAAAGTGAAAACGACTAATGAAGTTAATGTTGAAATCTCCACTCAAAATCATAGGATAATGATCAAATCTTTTATTAATGTTCATCATAAATTGTGCGGAGCAGGATTAGAATAAATGAATAAATTTGAATACAAGAAGTCTCGTATTGCTTGTAAAGACTGTTTTGGTGATATATAAACGGCAGTCATTATTATTGTTTGTCCGTTAGAATGGCATTGGGAAATACATATATCACCAATACTCGAAACATTTGTGCTAAACATACTGGTATACCTCGCATGTACTTCCATATGATCTGTAGAAAATGTGATGATAAATAGTGTTGCATTTCTAGTCGGAATGGGCTGGAGGACTATCGATATATCGATAGGGGTTAGGATCGGTAGGACCAGGGGGGGCAGGGATTTGAATGAGCGAACCGGGAATATGTAACCGACTTAGATTAGGGGATTTAAGAGAAAGGGCTTTTACCCTTTGCCTCGGCCGTTGCGCTAAGGAAAAAACTGTTCCTAAGTCGGAACAGAGCCTATATAGGGAGGTGAAGGCAGAATCCGAAACAGCAGTAGCAACGAGGAAGATAGGCAGCCAGAAGGAAAGCTGTGTCGGAAGCGAGAAATAAAAACGTGGGTGAACAAAATTGTGGAAGTGAAAAAACATTTGTATTTAAATGAGATTTTATTTCAGCGTGGGAGTGGTAAAGTCACTGGCCACGGCAGTTTTATTGAGGAGAGTTTGTGCTTTGTGCTTACCCGCCGCCAACGGCTATTGGGCGGAATAATTTGTGGAGCAGCTGCCAGCCATCAGAGCCAAGCAATCCAGCCGGTCGGCGCCCATCGGTCAGCAGAGTCATCCCTCTGGCCAACTGGAATCCGCTGAGTCCGTTCCGCGAGAGCGCCTGGCCTGCCGTGACGAGGCGGCCGTGTTTCCATATTTTTCTTCCCCGCTTGTTCTGGTCGGTCGCCGCCATCAAGGGCCGCAAATAAGGGGCCGCACAAGCTAGCGACGCCTCCAATAATTCTGGCCACCACGGCCGTTTCATTGCCGCCATAGCGGGCCGCCGATTTTTGCCGATTTTTTTTACTTCTCGTGCTGCAAATAAAATTAGATATTATTGTAAATGTTAGAATTATTTATTGCCATACGGTTCATATTATTTTGTACTTACTTGCTTGTCCTCAGTTCCTATGTATCTTGTCCTCCGCGTTTTCGGAGTCGGGTCCGGGATTGGTGCAACACAGGTGCTGTAAATTGAATCAGGAGAAGGGGAAAAACAGAAAATTGATGAACTAACCCACCCTTGTGGTTTCTTTTGGAGCTCCAGTAGGGACCCTAGGTAGGAAAAGGGGTTGTCCTTCTTGTTAACGGCCGGATTTTGGCCAATTTTTGCCGGTAAAAGCACCGTCGACTTCTTTGTGGTTCTCGTGGCAGCATTGGCGCAAGCGCATCCCTGGCTAGGGTCACGGCTTCGCAGGGAATGAGTCCCATTAGAACTCACTCGTGCCTGCCATGTTAGTAATAAGGATCTGAAATTTATAAGGAATTAAAAACACTGAGATGAACGTTGAGTAGAGACTTTACCTGGGGGAGATGGGCCGGTCGCCAGACCGCCTGGAATAGACTCCGGTCCGCCGGAGATGGGTGATGCCCCGAGATGAACTGGAGGCATCACTGGATGGGTGGGAGCGACGTGGCAAATCCATCAATGCCACCAATTCGGTCCCATAAGTGTCGTCGAATTTAATTTGTTTACATTTTTGTGTTAGAGATGTGAGTATGGTTTGTGATTAGATTTTTCCGAGACGTCCGATTAATCGGTATTTTATTGTGCGGACTGCGGGCATTGGTTCGTACCCGCCCTGAGCATCCATGAGCTAGCTAGGCGTCGCCCAGAAGAAGCAGTTCCGTAACAATAGCCACCCCACTTGTCAAATGAAATATTTAATTAAATAAATTTTCTGTTTAATATTTATTTATAAAATAAATATAAAACACTCACAATTTCGTCAGTCGCGAGGGCACGAACGAATGCCCATGCAAAGACTGCGGATAGCATGCAGCGCTCTCGCATACCTATACACTCTTAGTATACATATAGGAATGTAATCTCGTCGGTCGCGAGAGCCCGAACGAATGCTCATGCAAAGAGCGCGTATACTATATATATATTGTAAGAATACACGCGGAGTATATCTATGTAAAATCTCATCTGTCGCGAGAACAGCTGAAAATGCGAACCCACAAAATTACTTCAAAAATGTAAAACTGTAAAAATAAAATTGAATTGAAAGTAATTCATTGTAACCCTCTAAGACGTAAGCCTGCCTGAAGGCACGTATTACGTTTTTGGCCATAACAAATAAACTAACAATTTTTCAATAATTTAAATAATTTTTGGCGGTTGATAAAAAGTACACAAAATTATGAGTCTCTGCTTTGAAAGCTCTCCGAAGCTTTTAACGCATGCGTAAAACTTGGTCTGCGGTTTGTTGTGTGTTGCTGTTCAAATAGTAGCAAATATATAAAACCTACCCGGCTCATAATTTTTTTTCTTGAAAGGCAAGTTTATTTACTTTTAAAATTAAGTTTAAGATTTGCAAATATATAAAAAGCATGCGTTGTGACAGCGAAATAGCGATACGTGCCTTAAGGCACGTTTGGGGATCCAAGACAACTTTTGTTGCCAGCTGATCATTTCACAATTGATTGCAATTTATGTGTTTGTTTCTTTTGATGGAGTGATTTTACTTAATAGAATTAAAAATATTATAGAAAATGGCAAACCGGGTTCGGCATAAGCTGTCCGACTTGACAGATGAGCAGTTGCTCAACATATTTGACTCAGTTCCGTCGGATGAAGAAGAGTTAAGCTCAAGTCACGACGAGGACGACGACATTGATATAATGGAGGCTCTTAATACTGCGTTAGAGGATGCTGGGACTATATCATTTATTGAGAGTAATGTTGAAAATGTCCAAAGCAATGAACAGAAAGCTGAGACTACCCAGAAACAGCAAAGAGGCCGCGATCACCATTACCAATCAGTAAAGATTCGGCGTGCGCACCTTCGCCAAATTCTGGTAGGTTCAATGGAGCTGGTAAGCTAAATTTAATTGCTATGTGTTATTTTAGTGAATAATTAGTTTTATTTACACAGGTATTGTATCAATAACAAAAGATTCGAGTAAGATTACGTAGCGAGAGAAATGTATGCAGTTGCATGTTAACAATGTAGCAATTCGAGGCGATTTTTCGCTGCCAGCAGAAATAAAGAAGCTCGAAACTCCTCTAGAGCTCTTTTGCTATTTTTTTAATGCGGAAATCATTAATATGATCGTCGACGAAACCATGTGCGCAGCTGTCAAGGATGATATTAACAATAAGTTCAAAATTAACACTGATGAGATGCAAATTTACCTCGGTATTTTGATGTTCATGTCCATTTATCGCTACCCAAATCTGAAGAGCGACTGGGAACAAAATGCGTTCGGACCTATACAAGCCTGCATGACCCGAAGCAGATTCGAGGCATTCAAAAAGTACTTGTCGCTACGTAATGAGAGCGAACGAATTAAAAAAGGTGAACCAGGCTACGATCCTTTGTTCCGTACGCGAAAATTTGTAGACTGTCTCAACAAACGGTTTGACTCGGTGCCAAAGTATGCCCGCCTTTGTGCTGACGAGCAAATGTGCAGCACAAAAATGAAGCATCACTTGCGTCAGTACATGCCAAATAAGCCGCACAAGTGGGGCATTAAACTATTTGTATTGTGCGATTCATTTGGATTCACATACCGCTTTGAGATCTACAGCGGTGCAGGTGATAATGTGGTCATACCTGGTCACCCATATCTGGGTGCTCCGGCCAACATTGTAGTGCGCTTAACACAAACCGTAGAAAGATTTAAGAATCACATCATTTACTTCGATAATGTTTATACATCTCTGCCTTTGATGGTTTATCTTAGACCGATAGGTATTTATAGCCTTGGCAAGTTCGAGGAAACCGTATCCCCAATTGCAAGCTACCAAACGATATTGCCATCAACAAATTGCCGAGGGGTATTTCGACTGAGCACGTTGGGTCCTCATATGGTGTCGACATAACCAATGTACTCTGGAAAGACAGCAAGCCTGTTCGCTTTTTGTCCACCTATGTGGGTGTAAAGCCATTCGAAAGACAAACCCTTGTGAAGGAACTGCAAAGGCTTCTCGCTTTGAAAGAAAGGCCAAGCGACACATTTCAATTGATTGTCCCCAAATTGTGCATGAGTATAATGCTCACATGGGCGGCGTAGATCTCATGGACGGCCTAATGGGACGCTATCATATCAGAGCAAAAACTCGGGATGCCGTAACACGTATTTTTTATCACCTAATTGATATGGCAGCCACCAACGCTTATATTTTACACAGACGTATCCAAACACAGAAAGAAAGCAAAAACAAATTACTTGCACTCCCAGACTTCCGCGAATCACTAGCCGCAGGGCTGGTGACATATAAAAACAAAAATTTACCGGGTCGCCCAATCAATACCAGCAATACATCTTCACCGCGGTGGGCAAACCAGTCTCCGTCCTCTCAGTCAGGACGAACAATAAAATCCCCATTCTTGCAGAAAGAACGGGCAAACCAGTCTCCACTCTCACATCGACCTTTTCAGCGTCAGCTCAAACATGGTAAAAAATCAAAACATCCAATATCGGACTTGCGGTTTGACCAGCTGAACCATTTCCCTCATTGGTTGGATCGAAATAGTGGAAAAAGAAGTTGCAAACACTGTTAAACTTTACAAACGCAATGCATATGCACGAAATGCAATCTGCATTTATGCTGCACAGCGAATAAAAACTATTTTGTAGAATACCATACGAAAATAAAATAAATATTCATTACTTGAAAACGTTGTTTTTCCACTCAAAGCCCAAAGCGTGCCTTCAGGCCCGCTTACCTTTCTACTCGCCTTACAGGTGAACCGAAGATTCTACGTTATTTTTAAGCACATATTTGAGCTTAGAAGCATTCATTCACTTAAGAAAAAATTATTTGAATACTTTTTTTCTATTATTTTGGAAAGTAGTCTTAGTCTGCAAGGGTATACAAACTTCGGCGTGCCGAAGTTAGCTTCCTTTCTTGTTGTAATTGGCTCCCAAGCATAGGCGAGCAAATGCCTATATGTACACGGCTATCGGCATGCGTCAATACTAATTGCAAAAACAATTTTTCACTTTCGTTTTCTTATCTCTTTTCTTCATCTGCTTTTGAGCAAGGTAACTGCACTTGCATGTGGTTGTTGTTGGGTCATAAAATTAAACAAATTTTATCTTTACTAGTGTTGATGTTTTCATTTGAATGTATTGAAATTTGCTCCGTCGTAAGCAGCGTTTGGGCGCTCTGGCGTATAGCATGCAGCGCTCTCGCATACCCATACACGCAGAGTCTATCTGTGTAAAATCTCATCTGTCGCGAAAACGGCAGAAAATCCTCACCCACAAAAGTGCCCAACGCGCCATAAGAAGTTTTCACTTCAACATAATATTCCCACTGCTTACTTCTCCTACCATCATATCTCGGTTTAACAACCGTACTAGACTAATCACATTCGCAGCAAATACCCATCAAAACCGGCACTGCAGCAATTCAAAACGGCACATTCAAGATCATCCATGTGTTCGACGTACAGAAGTACGAAATGGTCTTTCAAAATTTATCAAGACAGGTGCAAGAGATGGGGATGGCACACCCATTATATACATTTCAGGCATTTGAACTCCCAAAGGCAGAGTCTGATCTCCGAAGGCTCAGGCTATTTCAAAGAAAAACCAGAGCGTTACGTATTTTGGGGACAGCTTGGAAAAGGTTGGCCGGCACGCCGGACCATAATGACCACGAAATAAAAAAGGGGAGAAGTTAAGAACGAATATCATTGCACCCAGAATGCACTGTCCACCAAGCACGGCGCGTGCAAGACATCCGCCACGTGCGTTTGGTCAGCAGTCTTATACCGTGGGACCAGCACCCTCGGTGCACCATCGTGGGACCCAATTTGAAGAACCCAACATCAGCGGCGACAGCAGCGGCAAGAACAGCGGCGGCAAAGACAGCGGCGACAGCAACGACAGCAGCGAAACCGGCGTACAGTAGCGCCTTTTCTTAGTTTACGTTGCAAAAATTATAACTTTTGAACCAAATAAGATAATTGAAAAATTTAAATGGCATTTGACAGGAAATTGTTGTAAAATTTATATATGTACTGTATAATGTGCCACGCCCACGAATTCGCCTTGTTATAGGGTATCAATGTGAAAAAATGTTTGTTAATTCTTTTGCTTTATTTTTGTTTATTTGATCAAATAAAAATATTTTGAACTCTGAAAAAAAATTGTTTTTCTTTTGTTAATGTTTTAGTATTTTTTATTGTACCCTTGCAGGGTATTATAATATCAGTCAGAAGTTTGAAACGCAGTGAAGGCGACATTTCCGACCCTATAAAGTATATATATATTCTTGATCAGCATCAACAGCCAAGTCGATCTAGCCATGTCCGTCTGTCCGTCCGTCTGTCCGATTATACGCAAACTAGTCCCTCAGTTTTGAAGCTATCCGAATGAAACTTTGCAGATAGTCTTCTATATGCTCTCACTGCTATATAAGTCGGAACGAGCCGGATCAATGGTTAATTTTCAAAATATTTTCATATAATTTGAGAAATGGTCATTTTATATTATTCTAGACTTTCGGTTTTAATTTGATCAAAATCGGACTACTATATCAAATAGCTGCAATATGAATGTTGGGGAAATATTACGTATACGCAAAGTTTTTATATGTATAAATGTTGTATACAATTCCTGTTAGTTTTACTTTCCATTTAATAAAATTTTATTAATTCATAATGATCCAATTGTAAGCTGCAAGGGTATACAAACTTCGGCACGCCGAAGTTAGCTTTCTTTCTTGTTTTTGGATCATTTTGACTACTGATTTCTTATGCTTATATTTGGGGAATTTATAATAGACTTAGAATTTCTGGACTATAATTACTTGATTCTATCTCTTTTCGTGACATTCCGCAGAGATGCAATAAATGGGTCAGATGATGCAGCCAACATGTTGAAGAGGTCCTCTTGATGGCTTGTAAGAGTTGCAGTATCTATATTTCTTATAGAATTTATTCAGCGCTTCCTTAGCTTCTTCCGAAAGTTCTCCAATAGGAAACGATTGATATTCAATTATATCTTTACCATGTTCCAAAATTTTGTGGACTGTCGGAGTCAATCTCTTATGTGGATACTTCTCAGCCAAGAGTGAAGCTGTGATGGAAGCATATTCCACATATTTCACAGAATCAATTTTCTCCTTGCAATTGAGTACATTCAATATTGTACCCAATCTTTAAATGATTTCCTCGTAAATTCCAGTTATTTTTGCAGCAACATGGCAATTTTCAAAAGAACTCTGAGAAGTATTTCTATCGTTTGAGTTTCCATATCCGGGTATTGGGCAGTCCACTTTGAGTCCAAGTTGCTTTGAAAATCTTTTGCAAGCTTAAGTTGTCCCTTCTCAGGTATAAAAAAAACCTAAAACTTCATACAAACCCATTTTAAAGGTATATTTTGTCAATCAATACAAAACATAAGATTCAATGGTATATTTGTAGTTGGTATATTTGTAGATAAGCACATACTTTTTTTGGTATTTTGGTATATTTTACCCTGAGTTGCTTCGGTTTTTTGCTTCGCAATGCCAGATCCGCCGATCTAAACGGATCCTGATTCAGGAAAGATACACGCAGTGCGTAGTCATAGTGTAATTGCCGGCTATGGGCAGCTTCAGAAGTTATAGACTACTTCAGCCAGAAAAAGGAGAAAATAATGGACACCTGTCAGGTAGCGATTAACATGTACAAGCCCACACAAAACTACATTTTTTTAATTTTGATAAGAGTTAATGAATGTATCTTTCGTTTAAAAAAAAATATCATAACCATTAGCTATGTAGTTTTTGTGTAATATTACCTGAAAGTCGACTAATTCTTGTATGACGCATACACGGAAAACAATTTCGACTTGAATGCTCATATCTTCCACAAAAAAAAATCTTAACATTTTTTTGGTTACAGATTCGGAATACTTCGGAAAATGAATTTTCCTATCTTTGCAACGGCTTTTGTTCGAGAGGCGCTACTGTGCGGCGGTAGCAGTCCCTTAAGCTAACTAGAAATTGTATTAAGTCAGTTTTAAGTAAACACCCGGATAATAAAGTTTATCTTTCTTTAAATAAAAAATTTTAATTATCCTTCAATTCATATATTCGTTTAATATGTAATGTATAAATCGACTTATATTCAAAAAGCAGCACTGCCCCTGCGAAATACGTAGCCTAAGGTTTAGTAATAATTAAAGGCAAATGTAGCATCAGAAGAATAAAACCCAGAGAAGCGATAACACCAGTTGCTCTCTACTAAACTCAAGAGCAAAGCGCAAGAGTGTCGAGAGCGGATGAGCTCGAAAGCTTTGGAGCTTAGGCAAAACAGTGGGTTCCTGAGCCGACACACCTATTGTTAGAGTAGTTTTAGCATAAAAGTATTCACATAGATGTGTTCATGTATTTTTATATTTGTGTGAAATGAAAGTAAAGTATTTATTCTTGCGGTGTAGGTGTAAGTGCAGATGTGGAATGTTTGTATGGAGTGGCTCACTTTACTACAGTTTAATGGTATGGGATGGGTTTTCCCTTGGGTGCTAATGGGGATTGCCTCGCTGCAGTTACTAGTGATATAAAGTCAGTTGGTTGATGCGTCTGGGTCACAAGTAGCGGGCAGACCGATTGGGGTGAGCTGAAAACTTCTGTTGGTGCTCGCTAGCAGCGATTAGCCGATTGGCCGTAGTGCACCTAAGCTGAGATAGGAAGACTACGATGAAAAAGGGATTTCCCTTTGTTCCCTAGAGAGTCAGTCAGTTTAATGTAATAAAAAGAAGTTACGGCTGTTTCTCATTTTACGCTGTTTTTTCTTCTGTTTTCTTTACTTCCGGTTTTCATTTTTACACTGTTTAACCAGTTTTCATTTTTAAAGGCAAAAAGTGTTTCGAAAGCCGACAATGTATGCATACTGTCCCTTTGCTTTTCTTATTTGAGGAATCGCTAGTGAGTGTCCTTAGTTGAAAGGGGTTTATCAAAAATGGGAAAATGACCGCACGCATTGCGGTATCGCTCCCACGCATTCGCACTGGTATCCATGTCAACTACGTCTTCATGGCGGTAGCGCTCAGCGATCCTAATTAATATTTATTACCCTACCCTTTTAAAAGATTGAAAGATAGCTCTATTATTTTGTATTTTAATTTTACACGAAGTAACGTTCTATTCATAGAAGCCTATGCTAAAAATGTCTGTACAATATATGGTTTAGAAAATTGTATGTCGAAACTTTTAAAAAGAATTTTTAAGAATCTTAATAGACTGGGATAAATTTGTTTGTCAAATATTTGCAGTTTAAAAATCTACACACGCACCATTATGGCATTTTCTACACAAAAAGATTTTTTTCATATTCCGTTTAAGAACGAGATATTTGATTTCGAATGCCCCGAAACCTGCATAAAACTAAAAACTTATCTTTCCACAGTCGATGACCGGTCCTGGTCTGCAAATGAAGATAAGAAATCACGATTCGTGGCTGATCTGGTTGCTTGTAATATTCCAGTTTCTGGACATAGGAGTGACATAAGTCGTATCGTAAGAAACACAGTTTCCAGCCCTGCCCAAGATGTTCATATCGGAAGTGATCTGGTTTTAGGAGACAGTTTAATTATTAGCGCTGATAAAACAATTAGCCGAATGCAGGATCTTATGATCAGAAATCATATTCTAGAAAATCAATATGACGACTTAGGCGAACATTTAATTACAACCAAAAAAGAAAACCCGGAAATAATGCGTATTATGGCACAACGATTCACTGCTGAGAATAGCCAGGCCCTGAAAATCAAAATCAAGCAGTTAGCTGACGACAATAAAATTAATCCACAAGACGAAAGTGAATTATATGAAATACAAAAGGCTGTTGATGATTTGAACACAGCTTATAAAATTCGAGAAGCAGAAAATGCAAATTTAAAGTGCTTAATTCAAAAGCTATCGCTGCGCTGCGGACTTCAAAGTTTAAAAATCGATCCGGAGAAAAGTAATGATATAAAATACCTACAAGAAAAGATTAATGATATGTCTAAAGAAATTTCGTTACTTCGCCAAGCCGAGAATAACATGTTGAGGAAAAACTCAACAATGCATATGGCTGGGATCTCTTCTTTTTCCTCCGAAAATGATGTCACTAATATACAAAGAATTTTATCCGAACGCGATTCATTGCGTAAGAAATGTAAAATTTTTGAAGAGCTGGATAACATGGTTAACAAATTAGAAAAGAAAACAAGCGAGGCGGAACAACTTTCGGGAGATCTCGAGGATAACCTAAGTCAGCAAAGCCAATATATAAAAGAAATGCAAAAAGAGATGCAGGATATGCAAAATTATTATGAGAATGAGGTAGACCAAGCCAAGGGTAATGAGGAAGTTCTTAAGGTGAGTAAAATTTTTGTATAGGGTTTAATTGTAAAATCTAAGGTTTCATTATACTTAATTTGGTGCCAAATAATGACACAACATTAAAACAATTATTTTTTAAAATGGTTGGTAAAAAATATTTTTAGGTATAGAGAATCTCCCCAGTTTCCTTAAAAAAAAGGTGTTTACGGGGTTAATCCTAGCTTTCTACAGAATCATCCGATATCAGAAAAATATAATGCTTTAGTTAAAGAAATAGTGTCCATAGGTACTCGGTTGGCTTTTTTTAAATTTCAAATTTCAAATTTTGTATTAAAATTGGAAGGTGAAAGCCCGATACTGACTAAAACAACAAGTTACTTTGCTAAATAAAAAATACAATATAAAATTATAAAACTGATAAAAACTCACCATATTTTTAGTTATAGTGTACACCGATTTTTTAAATTACACTTTGAGCCCCCCAGCAGACACCAAACTTTTGATAATTTTACAAGGATCTTATATGATTAAATCGCTTCCATGACAGCTGTATAATATGGTAATTCAATTTTGATCAAATGTAACATTTTTGAAAAATCTTAAATAAAAAAAAAGTCGTGAAGGAGACCCCTATAAAGTATATAAATTCTTGATCAACAGCCGAGTAGATGTAGACATGTTCGTCTGTCCGTCTGTCCCTGTGTCCGTTTCTACGCAAACAAGTCCCTCAGCTTTGTAGCTATCTGAATGAAACCTTGCAAATAGTCATCTATATGTTCTCACTATTATATGGCTGCCGTAAAAACAATCGGAACATTTTCATGACAGAAATTATAACTCGGTTTTCGACATATCTTCATTTAATCAAAGATATCTCTGTTTTAGAGTAATCTTTTATGTGTCTTCTCAAAAGGCAAGTAATTCCCAAAAAGGTTCATTAGTCTTTGGAATGTTGCGGGTGCATTTCGAAGACCAATAGCATTTCCAAGAACTTGTATTGTCCCTTGGTGGTGGAAAATGCTGCCCTCGGATTATTGCGCTCATTCATTTCGATTTGGTAGAACTCTTTTGCTAAATCGACTGAAGAAAAGATTTTCCATCCGACCAGCTTGTTAAATATTTCGTCTTTATTAGGAATAGAATATCGATCCTCTATTGTTTGAGAGTTTAATTTTCTATAATCGACGACAATTTGCTGCTGCTGATTGGAAAAGTCTAGTTCCCTATGGACATCCCATTAGGGGCTGTTACGTAGATTATTTAAATGTCATATTATTCCTTGTTTCAGCATGTCGTGTATTTGTTTATTAACTTCGTTCTTGTGTGTTTCGGGATATCTTTACGCTTTTGAATAAATGAGTTTTTATTTTTTGTACATATTTTATGGTTTATTATGCTTGTAAACGTCAAGTTGTCTCCCTTAAAAAAAAAAAAACAAGGGGGGTTGCACTCCGGGAGTGCAGGCAGAAGTGAAAACTTGAACTTATGGTGCGTTGGGCACTTTTTTTGGTGAGCATTTTTAGGTGCGCTCGCGACATGAGAAATTGTACATAAATAAATATCATATAGCTGCCATAGGAACGGACGGAAATGTTTAGAAAAAAAATTATAACTTTGTCAGTTTTCAACACAACTTCTTATAATTTTAGATACAAGCATTGTAACGAACATTAAAAATTATTCAGGCTGAGGTGTTGTCCGAAAGAAGAGCTCACGCGAAATGTTCTCCGGCTGGGCTCGTCGACTAGTGGTGTGGGTCTTTGCTACTTCTCTCGTATAGCCTATTTTCAATATTTATTTCAAAAATTAAATCGCGTGAAAGGACAAGCATAAACAAAGGGACGAAATACTACATATTTTAACCAGACCTTACAGAAACCGAACTGAAACTAATTTGGGGGACTATTGCACTTTTCCTATCTTTGAGCACCCGAAAATCTCAGCTGTTGTTAGAGACTCACTTTGCCCTCCCTTCCTTTGACCGCTTTACTACCATCAAATTAATAATCATTTAAGCGGTCCCATTGGGGTGCGGGGGTGTCAGGGGTTCATATCACGTCGAGTCATAAATTGGTTGAATTAGAACATTATAATTTTTATTTAAAACCTAACAGAAAAATATGGGTACTCCATGCGGGAAATTTTGGAATAGATATAGTTACGAATTAAAACTTAGCATAAGGACATACAAAAGATTAAAATATAAAATATGAAACTTAAAATATAAAAATATAAAATATAAAATATGTGAAAAAAGAATATAATATCAATTTAGTATGACATTAAATGGCCAAAATTATTTCTTGGATAAAAATATAAATTTGCATGCGGCTAACTGCGATGAGTTTAATAAAACAATAATATAAATAGACAAGAATTATTTTTAAGATTATTTTTCTCGATTTTTTTGGAGTAAAGGCGAATCAGATTTTCTCGGCAAAAAAAACTAACCAAAATTAGAGGGACATAAAATACATTTTTTTTTTGAATTATTAAATATTTTTTTTTTTTTTTTTTTTGATTTCTATAACCTTTGGACTCTCATTCTTTTCTTTCTTATTTGTTTCGGACTTTTAAACAATTTTAACTTGTCACAGAACCATTTTTGTTTTAGCAATTTTTCATTTTTTTAGAACTCACTTGTTCACCAACATGTTGTGGAGGTCCTCCTCGAAGAAAGCGCTTTCCTGAGAAAAACCTGAAAATTTGAAAATAAAGAGGAAAAAAAAACGACAAAAAAAAACTCGAGTCACAGGGCAGAAAATCACTCAGAATTTGCACAAATATTAAAACCACTCAATTTTGCCTTTTGCCTTCTTTTCATCATTTTCGCTCACAAATAAAATTATTTTTTTTTTCATTCGCATGCCGAAAAATTAATCACACCAATGCACAAAGAACCATAAAACTAAAACTTAACTAAAAAATGTATACAATTTCCTTGTGGCTTCTCAATTTTTCTCCTTGGATTTTTCTTGACTTTATATTATGTAACACATTTTTTTTTTTTCTTTGCCATGCAATGCTAATTAATTTTTTCCCATTTTTTTTAGTCTTTCTTCTCTGGGATTTTGGGCACTAAAAGGAGCGAATTTTCAGACAAAGGCACACTAGTAATTTGCTTATTTAAGAAAAAAAAATTATAGTGAATTCACTGCCCTGCCGCGATTTATATATTTTTTTTAAATCTGCCTTTTTTTCGGCGACGTTGAAACACGCCCCTAAAGGCGGCTGCGCGACGACTGCGGGACTCCAAAAAAAACTCAAGCTGGAGCGGCGATCGGTTGAGCTTTTGCTGCCTAACTTCGGCGGTTCCAGGGCGCACTTCGGGTCTTCTTCTCAATTGCCAAACTCATGCGTTTAATTGTTTTTCAGCAATAAATTCCTAACAACACAAACTTTACTGAATTGCATGTCCACAAAAACCTCAGTTGCATGAACTTACCAGCTAGGCCTTAGCGCTACGCTGGGTGTATAAAAGTCTTCTTTTCCGGTCTCTGGCTACGGGCTGATAGGGCTCGCACTTGTAAAAACAAGTAAAATTTGGGAATATTCTTTTCCCAGCGCAACCTCACCCTCTGACGAAACAATTGGAAAAGAGAGATATAGACGCCCAAAAAGTGGCGGTAACCCCTAGGAAAATGGGAGATAGAGCCGGGGAAAGTTGACAGAAAGGTCTGTTACTCTCCTTGCTGCTTTCCTTTTGCCCCAATCCCGTTCGCAGAGCGACTCCTAGATGGCGCTAACATCACTCTACATATATCTGACTACAAGCGTTACAAAAACCCCCCTCCTAAGATCAGACTTGGGGGTTTAAATCCCGAAGGATGATCAACCTGAAGCTTGTAGTCATTGAGCCTACTGTTTCAGGTCCTTGGCGTGAAAACGACCTACCAAATTTCCTTGTAAATCCTCCAGCTCATAACAAGATTTCCCTAATTTCTTTCGGACTCTGGCTTTAACGTATGTTGGTCCCAATTTCGAGCTATAACCTGCTGGAAAACTGCTCTGCCTGAAATTCTTTCGGTATACTTCTTGCCCCTCACTGTACGCAATCTCTCTTGTCCTCAAATTGTATTGACGCTCATTTTTGGCATTTTGCTTGCTCAGAACTTCTTGAGCTTTCTTTCTGACCACCTCCAGAGAATCTTCCCGCGTAAGCATCGCAGATCTGTCCTCTAGGATCCCCAACGACCTTAACAACTTATAGGAGGATCCAGATGAGAGAAAATGTTGCCCAAATACCATGTAGTACGGTGTGGTTCCTATCGCTGAATGGACTGCCGAACGAAGAGCACAACATATGCTACTGAGCTGTTCATCCCAATCTTTTTGGTCAGTTCTTACATACGACCGAATGGCGGCGATGACTGATCGATTGACCCTTTCAGAAGCGTTCGCCTGCGGTGAGTAGGCCGCTGTAAGAGTGTGCGATATCTGGTATCCCCTTAGAAACTTCTGAAAAGTTTCCGCTTTGAACTGTGATCCATTATCCGATACTATTGTCTCTGGGAATCCGAATGTGTGGAATAATTCTTGCTGCATATATCTTATCACCACGTCTGCTGAGAGTTTTTTTACCGCTTTAAGAAATACAAACTTGGAGTAATGGTCCAAAACAATGAAAATTCCCACATTGCCAGAGCGAGATCTGGGATATGGGCCTAGAAAGTCAACATACAACCGCTGGAAAAACCGCTGCGACTCTGGTGCCATGCCTATTGGCGGTCGCTGTGTCTTGTTAGGATGCTTGGTGGTTTTACAAATCTCACAGGATTGAATGTAAGACTTGACGTCGTTAACCAGACCAGGCCAATAATAATACCTGCGAATTCTCTCCAAAGTTTTGTGCACCCCTCCATGTGAAGCAAGTGGATCATCGTGGGACTTTTTCAAAACCTCAGCTACCAACTCTTCAGGAATCCATAGCTTCCAAATAAATGTATCATGCAGCTGGTCGCCAGTAGCATGCTCTGATCTCCTATATACCAGTCCATCTACTACTTTTAAGTCTGGCAAGTTATCCTGGTTGGCCTGTACCCTTTCCGCCCGCTTCGCATATTCCTCAGATCCGAAATGTGGCGACTGAAGATCGATTAACAACCCCTGACTTGAATCAATAGCTGCTAATTCGGCCTCGTTTACCCTCGACAAGGCATCTGGTACAACGTTCAGTCTACCACTTCGATGTTCTATCTTGAAATTAAAGCCTTGGAGCTTGAGTGCCCACCGAGCTAAGCGGGAATGTAAGTCGGTCTGGGACATCAGCCGTGGTCTGTTATGACAGTGAACTCATGTCCTTCAATATAAGGCCTGAAACGTTTTATGCATACTATTGCAGCTAAACATTCTTGCTCAGTGACTGAATAGTTGCGTTGTGCCTTGTTTAATTTTTTTGACACAAAGGCAATAGGATATTCATCACCTCCATCAGTTTTCTGTACCAGGACTCCCCCTACTCCCGTTTTACTAGCGTCGCATTGCACGAAGAAAGGCTTGTTGAAATCTGCGCTCCGTAAGACAGGAGCAGAACATAGCATAGTTTTCAATTGGTTAAATGCTGCCTCTCCTTCTGGGGTCATGTGAAATTTCTTCTTGGGTTTGAGTAAGTCTGTTAGTGGGGCTGCAAAATTGCTAATAAACTTGCGATACCAGCCTACCATTCCCAAGAAACTACGAAGCGATTTTAAGCTTTTTGGAAGCGGGAACTCAGACATTGCCGATATTTTCTCTGGATCAGTCCGTATAACTCCTTCCCCAACTATGTGACCTAAATACTTCACTGATCTCATACAAAAATGGCTTTTTTCAACGTTAAGAGTTAGACCAGCTATTTTTACTTGTTCAGCTACTAAGCCTAATACTTTTAGGTGGGTTTCAAAGCTATCCGACACCACTAACAGATCGTCCAGGTAAACAAAAACTTCGTTGCGCACATTGGCTGGTATGACCTTGTCCATTAGGCGCGTCATTGTTTGCGAGGCGTTGGTAAGCCCGAATGGCATCACTTTATACTGATAAAGCGGTTTTCCCGGAATGGTAAAAGCCGTCTTATCGCGCGATTTTGGATCTAACGGGATCTGCCAATAGGCATCTTTCAAATCCAAACTCGAGATAAACAATGCCTTCGGGAGTCTTGACAAAATACCATCGATCTGCGGCAAAGGATATGCATCCTTCTTCGTCACAGCATTTACTTTCCGACTGTCTAAACACAGACGGACCTTCCCTGGCTTCTGAACAAGAACGACTGGTGACGACCAAGCACTCTGAGATTCCTCTATAACTCCCATTTCCAACATTCTGTCGACTTCGGCATATAGCAACTTTTCCACCGCGGGAGATACAGGAAAATGGCGCTGTTTAACCGGTTTCGCATCACCGACATCAATCTCATGGGAAATTAATGTAGTTTTTCCCAGACCAGAAACGGCGAATGAGGGAAATTTGGCCACCACTTCACTGAGGAAACCTCGTTGGCTATCGGACAGTATATGATTACCAGACACTATTTCAGACACCTGCATAGACGGTGGTAATAAATCGAATGTTTTCCAAAAGTGAATCCCTAAGTACAAATCCTGGCTCAAGGACGGCACGATGTGAAACTCGAGCTCCTTAGCTACGTCCTTGAAGATTACTTCGGTTTTCAATTTACCTATGACGTCCTGCTTTGTTCCGTCAGCTGTGTGTGCTACCATAGAGACACTCTTGAATCTAACCCTGCTGCGGATGATCTGCTCCGCTAACTTGCCGCCGATGACATTTATAGCTGCTCCAGTATCCAACAATCCTGTCACTACCCTATCTAATAACTTTACTTCGGCATAAGGACGATTATCATTACTTTTAAAACGTATACAATTAATGGTTTTTATAGAATTCCAATATGCTCTCAATCTTTTAGTATTTCTAGATATTTTCCTTTTATGAAATTCCTGATTATTTAAACTAACATTGTTACTAACTAGCTTAGGCCAACAATTCGAATGTTCTTGTTCTTCAATGGACTCAGACTCACAAGGAATCGGAATCTCTATTGGGGATTCGGTTCTTCGCTGGTTGCCTTGCTGGGTTGAACACAGGTCAATTGGCGGTAGCTGCCTGTGTTCGTCCTTGCGTTTTTTTGGCACCGAACACAAGTATGTTTGTAGGTATTGATAAGGCCACACCCAAAACAGAAAACCTTTTTCTTAGACTTGCAGTCCTGATATCGGTGGCCCTCTTTATGGCAGTTCCAGCAGATAAGCGCCACTGCTCCGACTTCCCAACTGCTGTCGACATCGGAAAATTCCTCGGCATCTTCCCACTGGACCTCTTCGACCAATTCAGAGACCTGTTTCTTAAATGGAACAACCTTTTGGTAACCCTGAGTCTTTCGCACATCATCTAAAAAGTCTTCCCTACGACGACAGATTTCTCTTAATTTTTCCACTGTTCGTACCTGCAAATTCAAAATCTCATGCCTTATTTCTGGTCTTAAATTTCGCTTTAGAATTTCGACAACTTCCATTTCCGATAAGGGCACATCCAAACTGTCCATCATCTCCACAACAGCATCATAAAACGAGTCAAAGCCTTCTTTTTCTCGCTGTTTCCTATCGCGAATGGCCTCCCTTATGTCCATGTCCGTCCGAGCATCACGAAATTGCTTTCTTAAAGCATTACAAAGAAATTCCCACTGAAGATCTCTTGTTCGCTTGTGGCACCTCCAATAGAATTCCCTAGCTTTTCCTTCAAATAGCAGGCTCGCATTACTACTAAGAATCGAGTAGTTTCCCTCCAGAGTCTGTTCTGTGAGAGCCTGAACCCGATAAATAAAGTTATCTACGCTAATCCCATCCGAACTACCGCTAAAACGCAACTTCCAGCTATTTAAAATGTGGCCTACTTTGTCGGGCCTCTGGCTTAGATCGGATGTAAAGCTTCTAGGAGTTCCTCGTCCAGAGCCTGCTCGAACACCCGTATTCTCAACTGGCATTTGTCGCTCCATATATGCCCCTTCTCCTTGCTCAGAAGTATTCACACCTATTGGCTGGAGACGTGCCGCAAGATTAATATCTATTAATTGAGCCATTTTGTCGGACAACTGGGCTAATAACTCATTTTGCATGCCTTGTATGGCGCTTTTCACAGTGTTTTCAATTAACTCAGCTTGAGACGCCCCCAACCCTGCTGACCCTCGAACTGCAATTGGCGTAGTGCCATTTGTAGTTAATACCTGGCCTTTCTGCTGTCTAGTATTCTGAGAAGGAGTTGCTGGTTTCTCAAAGCATACAGTTTGGCAAATAGGACATGTAGTATGGGTCTTGGAATACGCAGCGATACAAGATTGATGAAACTCATGCTTGCATTTAGTTTTGTATGTTTTGGCGGAATCTAAATAGCACTCACACAGCGAACACTGGCGGGCTTCGTTACTTTCACCATCAGCCATACTGAATATGAATAAATCCTAGGCTAACAACTAACAAAAAAATAAAAAAATAAATAAAATAAGAATTAATTCAAAGTTTGAAACCAATTACAAAAAGCGAGTAAAATTGCATAAAACCATGGAGAACTTTTGACTATTTGCTTGAGCAAAATTTCTTATCTCCTTTTATATAGCGAGGTCAATGACCTCCTCTACGAAACCAGCTGTCTAATTCTCTGTGCAAAGGTACTCCGCGTTCGAACCTAAAGCGAACATAAATCGAACCAAACTGCTCGACTATACTGACCAACAACAACAATCGGTCAATAGCATAAATACAAACATAAAAGAACTAAAAAAAACTGAATAACTGAAATCAAATTATAATAAAAATAAAATAAAAAATATAAGCGTAAAAATTTGAATGACTAAAATCAAATAAATTCGTAAATAAACGAAACAAACGAAATAAATATCATAAAATAATTTGACGTCGAACATGAATATTCCCCTCTGACAAACCTAACAAAGATAAGACAAGTGCATAGAAAAACAACATTGCAATTGCATTTGCATTGCGCTTATCGCATTGCCAAAAAAAACACAACAACAATAAGCACCTCATGCAGACAGCGGCTAGACGCTCGAACCACCTTCGTGCAAACGCTTAGAATCCGAGCCGACTGCTACGCGCTTTACAATTGCGGAGCGTGTTATCTGTGCCTTTCATCGTGGTCAGCAATTTCTTTTTGTAAATAAAATCCGCTGCATATCCAATGCGAATTAAGGCCAGCTTATCTGTCTGATTATAACTTTTTACCTATTTGAATGGTTGTTCATTAACCGTGGTCAAGCCATGAAATAAAAAAAACTTCAATACTTGCAGTTCCTATGCGTTTAATGACCAACCCTATGGACTTGCAAATGTAAGGGTATACTAGTTGGGCCTTCCTTCCTCTTCCTAAAATTTTCAGCAATCGTGGACGAATGGCTCATGTCTTTTAGACTCTGCCTCTTCGTGTTCCGAAGCGTTTGAGCTAAATTCTAAGCGAGGTTCGAAGCTGAATTGAGTGAAAATATATGAAAGTCTCAAACTTAGCTGACGAGAATTATTTTCTCGATTTTTGCTCGAAGTTAACTCCAATATTTCTGACCTGGCTAAAACATAAAATTGTATTTCGTGAGCAACGTAAAAAACGTGGCCCCACGTTGGGCGCCAGAAAATAATAATGATAATTATAATAATTATAAATGTAACGAACATTAAAAATTATTCAGGCTGAGGTGTTGTCCGAAAGAAGAGCTCACGCGAAATGTTCTCCGGCTGGGCTCGTCGACTAGTGGTGTGGGTCTTTGCTACTTCTCTCGTATAGCCTATTTTCAATATTTATTTCAAAAATTAAATCGCGTGAAAGGACAAGCATAAACAAAGGGACGAAATACTACATATTTTAACCAGACCTTACAGAAACCGAACTGAAACTAATTTGGGGGACTATTGCACTTTTCCTATCTTTGAGCACCCGAAAATCTCAGCTGTTGTTAGAGACTCACTTTGCCCTCCCTTCCTTTGACCGCTTTACTACCATCAAATTAATAATCCTTTAAGCGGTCCCATTGGGGTGCGGGGGTGTCAGGGGTTCATATCACGTCGAGTCATAAATTGGTTGAATTAGAACATTATAATTTTTATTTAAAACCTAACAGAAAAATATGGGTACTCCATGCGGGAAATTTTGGAATAGATATGGATACGAATTAAAACTTAGCATAAGGACATACAAAAGATTAAAATATAAAATATGAAACTTAAAATATAAAAATATAAAATATAAAATATGTGAAAAAAGAATATAATATCAATTTAGTATGACATTAAATGGCCAAAATTATTTCTTGGATAAAAATATAAATTTGCATGCGGCTAACTGCGATGAGTTTAATAAAACAATAATATAAATAGACAAGAATTATTTTTAAGATTATTTTTCTCGATTTTTTTGGAGTAAAGGCGAATCAGATTTTCTCGGCAAAAAAAACTAACCAAAATTATAGGGACATAAAATACATTTTTTTTTTGAATTATTAAATATTTTTTTTTTTTTTTTTTTTCTATAACCTTTGGACTCTCATTCTTTTCTTTCTTATTTGTTTCGGACTTTTAAACAATTTTAACTTGTCACAGAACCATTTTTGTTTTAGCAATTTTTCATTTTTTTAGAACTCACTTGTTCACCAACATGTTGTGGAGGTCCTCCTCGAAGAAAGCGCTTTCCTGAGAAAAACCTGAAAATTTGAAAATAAAGAGGAAAAAAAACGACAAAAAAAACTCGAGTCACAGGGCAGAAAATCACTCAGAATTTGCACAAATATTAAAACCACTCAATTTTGCCTTTTGCCTTCTTTTCATCATTTTCGCTCACAAATAAAATTATTTTTTTTTTTCATTCGCATGCCGAAAAATTAATCACACCAATGCACAAAGAACCATAAAACTAAAACTTAACTAAAAAATGTATACAATTTCCTTGTGGCTTCTTAATTTTTCTCTTTGGATTTTTCTTGACTTTATATTATGTAACACATTTTTTTTTTTTTTCTTTGCCATGCAATGCTAATTAATTTTTTCCCATTTTTTTTAGTCTTTCTTCTCTGGGATTTTGGGCACTAAAAGGAGCGAATTTTCAGACAAAGGCACACTAGTAATTTGCTTATTTAAGAAAAAAAATTATAGTGAATTCACTGCCCTGCCGCGATATATATATTTTTTTTAAATCTGCCTTTTTTTCGGCGACGTTGAAACACGCCCCTAAAGGCGGCTGCGCGACGACTGCGGGACTCCAAAAAAAACTCAAGCTGGAGCGGCGATCGGTTGAGCTTTTGCTGCCTAACTTCGGCGGTTCCAGGGCGCACTTCGGGTCTTCTTCTCAATTGCCAAACTCATGCGTTTAATTGTTTTTCAGCAATAAATTCCTAACAACACAAACTTTACTGAATTGCATGTCCACAAAAACCTCAGTTGCATGAACTTACCAGCTAGGCCTTAGCGCTACGCTGGGTGTATAAAAGTCTTCTTTTCCGGTCTCTGGCTACGGGCTGATAGGGCTCGCACTTGTAAAAACAAGTAAAATTTGGGAATATTCTTTTCCCAGCGCAACCTCACCCTCTGACGAAACAATTGGAAAAGAGAGATCTAGACGCCCAAAAAGTGGCGGTAACCCCTAGGAAAATGGGAGATAGAGCCGGGGAAAGTTGACAGAAAGGTCTGTTACTCTCCTTGCTGCTTTCCTTTTGCCCCAATCCCGTTCGCAGAGCGACTCCTAGATGGCGCTAACATCACTCTACATATATCTGACTACAAGCGTTACAGCATTCTATATTATTTCAGAATTTTGTTTAAAATGTCATAAAAATAGGACGACTATATCATATAGCTGCCATACAAACGATTGGTAAATGTGGATGTAAATTACATTTGACTTTACATGTAAAAATGTAAAAATATAAAACTGTAAAAAATGAAATTGAATTGAAAGTAATTCATTTAAAAATACATAGGCTCAGATTATAATTAATGCAATTGAAATCTGCAAGGGTATACAAACTTCGGCGTGCCGAAGTTAGCTTCCTTTCTTGTTGTAATTGGCTCCCAAGCATAGGCGAGCAAATGCCTATATGTACACGGCTATCGGCATGCGTCAATGCTAATTGCAAAAACAATTTTTCACTTTCGTTTTCTTGTCTCAATTCTTCATCTGCTTTTGAGCAAGGTAACTGCACTTGCATGTGGTTGTTGTTGGGTCATAAAATTAAACAAATTTTATCTTTACTAGTGTTGATGTTTTCATTTGAATGTATTGAAATTTGCTTCGTCGTAAGCAGCGTTTGGGCGCTCTGGCGCATAGCATGCAGCGCTCTCGCATACCCATACACGCAGAGTCTATCTGTGTAAAATCTCATCTGTCGCGAAAACGGCAGAAAATCCTCACCCAAAAAGTGCCCAACGCGCCATAAGAAGTTTTCACTTCAAAAAATATTTTGGTAAGAAGGTTTTGAGATATATGTTTGAGGTGAAATATCCTCATAAAATGACGTACATTAGGTGGCAAGTTTAAACGGTTTTTGGTGTTGCATGTATTACTTCAGGCTTTCATTATTTAAAATAATACATTTGTTCTGCATAATTTGTGATTGCATTTTGCTAGCTTTTTAGTTAGACGTGCTTTACATCGCTCTTCCTTTATTCCAAGTTTTCATAGCGAAATTCTATTCCTATAAGCCCAAATTTTTGGCAAGTGATCAGTGTTTATGTGATCTTCTTCAACCAAAAACATCTGGATCATTTTAAATGAAGTGACTTTAACCTTGTAAAACTTATTCGGTTTTGCATTTTTCATCAACTTGCTTTGCCTTCTTTTCGTGTGCAGTGCCTTTACCGCTTATCTCTTCATCGCGTTAGTTTTGTTGTTGGCGCAAGATATTCTGCATTAGCGTAAGCAATCACACAAACTAATTTTTATTCGGTGCTCAGATAAGAGCTATTTCTCTCGCGATCTTTGCCTTTTTTTATCGGTTCCTTCGCCGCGAAAACCTACATTTTTTCTTTCTCTCTTTGCTCTTTACGGCTGCGGTAATTATTCTAAGTGCACGAACTAAGTGCACGAAAGCCGGCATAATAACACTGCGGCAGGCCACCGCTTACTGTTGGCTCTGCGAAAATAATGCTCACCCTGTGTATGCCGATCTTGGGCACATTGGCCCGCGCACCGCTGATTGTATAAGAGATCACTCTGGATTGGACTGGACGTGCCCGAGTTGCCTTCATATCAAATCCGATATAAGGGTTTCCATGAGGCAAACTCACCTGGAGTTTCAATCATTGCCGGCCGGTTTCAAGAAATTGTCAAACCGATTTCTAAGGCGGAGTATTATTTTAAATCACTAAAACTGCTAAGTGACTCAGTAAATAAAACTAGGAGCAACTTTTATAACAGTTCTTTGCTTTTTCCAGACCCTGCGTGCCCCCTTATGCAGTTTACCAGCCCTGGACCCCAACCTTCTTCTATTTCTGGAGTCGCCCAAAGGAGACCTGCCCCACTAGCGTCCAAAAAACTTGTTTTTGTTTCCCGCCTTAATCCAGTTGCTTTCGAACATTATGTTAAATCCCATTTGAGCAACAAACTGAATGTTTCTAACACTGAATTTACCGTCTCAAAATTCAATTTTAAGCAATGACGTGATATATCTTCGTTTAAAATTGAACGTTTCGATGCATTTTTAGCGAGGGTCCTTGATACTTCCGTATGGCCTGAACATGCCATCGTTCATGAATTTATTCATAAAAGTGCTCGTGCTCGCGGGCCTCGGACTCCCTCTGCTAGAACTCCAAAAAGCTGATTGACTCATTTCTTCTACACTATCAAAATGTTCGCAGTTTATTAGGCAAACGTAGTAAACTGCAAATCAATAGTGCCTCTTTTGATGCCAATGTTATTGCCTTTACTGAAACGTGGCTCAATTTGTCTGTTTCCGATAGTGAATTATTTGCTGGCAACTATGCCGTCTATATACGTGATCGTCAATTGCGAATCGGCGGCGGTGTTCTTATCGCGGTTAAGTCCGATCTAGCTTCCATTTTGGTTCCGACAACTGACACAAATAACAATTTAGAGATTGTTGCGGTTCGTATTCAAGTTCACAACTATTTTGTTTACGTCTCCTGCTCGTACATCTCACCCCAGCATTTATCGTTAATTCAAAACATACATTCAACTCTTGGTGTTAACGATCACCTTATTGTTATGGGGATTTCAATCTTCCGTCCATATCTTGGATGCCTTCTCCTGACTCGAATGTTCTTCTTCCCACTGCACCCCATGATCTTGTTCACGGCCTTATTAACCTTTCCTTGGGACAATTAAATGATGAACGGAACTGTGGTGACAAAGTCCTAGAACTTGTTTTTGCGTCGGAGTTTGCCAATGCCCACGTCTCTAGAATTGACCCTCCCTCCAGCCCCGTAGACGCTTATCACCCACTCTGGAGATAATTCTAGAAGTATCAACTCCACTACTGTCTTGTCCCTTAGCTGAGCCAGCAACTTTTCGCTGCTTTCGTAAAGTTAACTTCTCTGACTTGACCACATAATTATTTTTGGTCGATGGGACTTTTTTGAACTCTTCTACTGACGATCCCTTAAACATGGTTGACCGTTTCTATGACTTGCTGAACTCTGGTTTTGACATTTATGTTCCATCGTTTTCTCCCACTGACGATTTGCATAAGCCTCCCTGGTTTTTTCGTCAACTTTCCAACTTGAAAAATGTCAAATCAAGACTTTTTAAAAAGTTCAGTAGAACCGCGTTGCAAGTCGACCGTGCCAATTACTTATCAGCACGCTATAAATACTTGACACATAAATCCGAATGCTACAATAATTACCTGAATCGGTGTAGAAACGAGTTCCAGGCTAATTCTAAGCCATTTTACGCGCTTGTCAATTTTAAACGAAAATCTCAAATTTTTCCATCCGATTTTCATCTCAACACTGAGTCCGCTTCTAACAAGCCTGACATCGCGAACTTATTTGCTAAATTTTTCCAATTTACGTATTCAGCTATTAGTGTCGGTACAACCTCTTCGTATCCATATTCTCTTCCGCACTCAAATTGCTTTTTTATGCACACGATCAGTGAGAACGATGTTCATCAAAGTCTCAAAACACTCAAGCCTTCCTTCCAGATCTGGTACCCAGAGAGGAATTGTGCTAGTGCGCTATATGGACCTCTGACCAAGCTGTATCAGTTATCCCTTCAGTTTGCATTTTTTCCTGAATGTTGGAAGGAATCATTCATAATTCCCCTTCATAAAAAGGGTAGTAAATTCAACATTGAAAACTACAGAGGGATTGCAAAGCTTAGTGCGATTCCCAAATTATTCGAACTATTAGTTACTGCTCAGCTTTAACACCAATGTGGCTCTATAATGTCCCCCTCACAGCATGGCTTTATGAAACACAGGTTTACTTCCACAAACCTTCTTGAGTCTTGTGCTTTCATAAGAAAAGCGTTTAAATGCAACACACAAACTGAAGTTATTATTACAGACTTCAGCAACGCCTTTGATTCAGTGAATCACCAGTTGCTGTTGAAAAAACTTAATCATTTGGCTTTCCCTGTTTTGTTGATCAATTGGATCGCTACTTATTTATCGAACCGAACTCAGAAAGTTGCTTTTAAGGGTTCAATTTCAAATCGTGCACACGTCACTTCAGGCGTCCCGCAAGGGAGCCACCTTGGTCCACATCTGTTTGGTATCTTTATTAACGATTTGCCCGATGTGGTTCTTTATTCATATGTGATGATGTACGCTGATGACGTAAAATTATATTCGCCACTGACGAATTCAGTCTCTCACACGTTTTTGAAAATGGACTTGAACAACATGCAGTCCTGGTGCAACAACTTGATATTCCTCAACAACTCTAAATGCAAATATATTTTTTTTTTATTCCATAGGGACAAGTAATCTTGAGCGCATCTATTCAGTAACTGACCTTGAAGTTCTGTTTAAACATAATTTAAACTTCACCGACCATATTGGCTTAATTGTCGGTAAAGCCAAGGGGATTTTTGCCTTCGTTAAGCGCTGGTCAAAGGAGTTTCATGATTCATTCACCACCAAACTCCTTTACGTCTTTCTCGTCCGCCCAATTTTGAAATACTGTTCGTGCGTATGGTCTCCTCAATACGCGAAGTTTCAAGACCTTATTGAATCAGTTCAGAAATAATTCCTTTTGTTCGCTCTACGGGGACTAAACTGGGATCCTCATCGTCACCTTCCCTCTTATAACGACAGGCTGCGTCTTCTAAGCCTGCCCTGGCATAAGGATCGTCGGACCTTCCACGGAGTGATGTTCAGTTGAGTTTCTCAGTCCCTGCAAGACCGTCGCGCTATTTTCGGCCGATTGCACTAAGTTTATGTAAAACTAATTTCGAGTTGCATGACCCTTTCCGCGTATTATGTTTGTCTTACAATGAATTATATTTTATATAATACTCAATGTATATTGAGACACCTATCCTTGCCTCTGCCCATCTGATGTGAGTTGGAGCATATTGTTAAAAAACACTCCTTATCCGGTCAGTGGTAAGGATATGGATTACAATGGCTGAATTTTGCTATTTTCTAAATAAATAAATGAATAAATAATTAAAAAAAGTAAATTGTAAAATATGTTTCCCCCAATTAAGCTATTAAAATGGTCTTGAAAGTTGTATTCCAAGAACTCTCACCTGTAAGTAATTATGTTTATTTCCTTGAAAGAAGAACATCTTCAAAGTTTTTGTATTTTAACAATGTTTTCCATTGCTTTTACTTAAACGTTGATTTTAGTTTTTCTCTTCGGGTGGCACACATTTTCATAAATAAAACTGAAATTTGTGTTGATCTGACCCATGTGCATAGGAGTTGACGAAGTATTTTTGTTATAGTTATATAAGCTTGCTGTTGCGATTAAATATTTGGGAGTTAGTGTGTCAATTAGCAGAATATCTGTTATAATACTTATTATGATTGTCTGTGAACCTTCTAATACTTTGGCTATTTGATTGTTCATCGAAAGCTTCAAAAGTTGGCGTTAATTCATTAATTTGATTTATGAAATCTGGAAGCTGGTTTTTTATCAATTTAATTCAATTTAGTATGACTTATGTATGTAGTTCAGATATATAGTTGTAAGCTTAGTTTAGAACAGTATACGTCTCATTTTTTGTGTCTCTCTATCGTACGCGCTACGAATAGCGAGAGAAGGGAGAAGGGAAGGGAATGCCACTTGAAAATTAGCTCTGACAAAGAAATTAAATTTAAATATTAAATCGTGTCTAATCAACGGCGAATAAAATGAACATTGAAAATAAAGGAATGTACTATAAAACGGAGTATTTTTTATGTCATTATGTGTTGTGTTGTTGTTTTAAAGTTAGTGTTTCAAAAGTGACCTGACGAGTGGTGTATTTTTGTGTATACATAGATTTCAGAGGAAGAAACAGTTATGATCCGCGTCTTACCCCGTAATGAAACCTTTTTATTTATACTAGTACATGTTTTCTTAGTCTATGTTTTAAATTTCAGCTGCAACTTTTTGCAACCTTCTGACTTATTCGCTTTTTTGTGTTTGTCCATATCTTGTGTTTGGTTGTATTCGTGCATATTTGGTGCTTTGTTGTGTTTTATTTTATTAGTATAATGTTATTTAATTAAGTAATTTAATGTATTATAAAATCTACTATATATTTGAACATCCTATTTAATTTTATTTTGTATATAGATAACAAAATTAGAATAAAATATAATTTATTAATAACGGATTTTTTTCTACCCCTGAAAGTATGCAATTGAATTTTAGTGTTTAAATGTTATTTTTTTAATATTTTCGGACTTTAACGTATGATTTTTGCCTATGTTTTATCATTTTTTTATGCTATTGGGTCTTTATAGCAGTACACAAATTTTCAGATCTGTATTCCAACTGGAAGTATTTTTGGCCGCTGTTTCCACACAAGATCAACCACTGTGCGGTGGTTGGTTAGTTTTATATGTTTTTGTCCAACGCAGCACTTTTTTAAAGGTTCGGCAAAAAAGGAATATATATATATATATATATGCGTTAAAGGTTTTATTTTTTAGATTAAAATTCCGAACCGGTGGTATAATTTTTATTTATCCTCGCCACAGATCTTCACAGTAGAAGATCATTCTCAACCACCGTATTTCTCGCGGTCGGAGGGCAATTCCAGCCAGTCGATTTCGATCGAGATATTCAGAAAGCTCAATTGCTTGTTGAGCTCCGAGATGTTAAGCTCTTTGTTCCTCTGTGATTTTATTTTTATTGAGTCTGAACACCTTTGCAGTCTAGCTTCAACTGACGAGCTGCTATCGAGCAAAGCCTAAAATCTATCTAAATTTTTTTTCTATATTCTTATATGTATCTACATATACATATACATTAATAACAATAATGGGCAGTGCATTAGCTGTATAAATATGCGTAAATTATTTCCCATATATCTTACAGTAAGAGAACTAATGAGATCCAGTGTAATAATACTTAAAAAAAAGATTCAGTTTAGTACAAACATAATTTGCTTAAAGAAACAAAAAGAAATGGATTGAATCAAATTTTTTGATAATGACGGACTTGTAAGATTGGAGGTAGGTTACAGAACTCCATAGCTGAATTTTAATTTTTTTAATTTATTATCATAGCGCAGCAAGTTTACACTTATAATTGAAGCACTAGTCACTTAGAATTTGCAATATATACTTATTTTAATACATATAGACTTATAACGATTACTTGTTACTAACAATTTCTTCTAAGATTAGATTGTTTCCGTATTATTTTCTTCTTCTATAGTTTCCATTTTACCTTAAATATCACTCCGAACTTCAAAGAGTAAATACGTGCGACCGATTGAATATATATTAAGTGCGACAGCTTATCAGCTTATAATAATACCTCTAAAGGAGTTATTTATTTCAATGAACACAAAACGTAGTACAAGACAAAAAATTCGAAAAAAAAGGACAAAAAAAATATCATAAAACCACAGAAACCGGCGTGATCATACTGATCCTTGCAAAAACTACCCTACCTGAAAAACTGTAGATAGATTATGAAGTCGTTCACATACGACCATTAATCCCACACCCAATGAGATGTTATAACTGCCTCCGATATGGATATCCCACTGCCTTCTGCAAAATACATAAAATATGCGCCCAATGCTCGTAAAAAACACACAGAAGAGAACGCACCGGGTAAAAATATACAAACATGCTGAAATTTCAAAATAGTTTTTTAGACAATTAAAAACCGATACTTTGGTGGAAAGAATTAATTTTTAATTGGTAAGACGAAAAACGAAAAAACTGCGTGCGCTTGATATGACTTCAATTTTACGACGACCATTATATTTCTTACAAGAAAACTTAAAGCCTAGCTTAACGACGGTTGGCGAAGGCGGGGCGAATTCGTAACGAACGAGAGAGAGCCTAATTGTGCTCCCGCCTTCGCCCTAAACTAACTTACACTAGACTTAAAAAAAAGCAAACAAATTCAAATAAAATCTTAAATGAGCCAACACCGGCCCCTTTGAACGCCTGCACGGCTTCAAACCACTGGTAGCAGCGCCAACTTATGGACCGCTCTCTGAAAAACAGCTCCATCGCTCCTCCTAATGTCGACGACCCTGACCATGCCGTCGTCTCCTGCGTGAGTCGTCACGATCCTTCCCAGGAGCCAATGTTGAGGCGGGAGGTTGTCTTCTGCGACGACGACAAGCTGTCCCTCCTCGACGTTCCCCTCCTGGTTGTGCCACTTGCCCCGAATTTGCAGGCCCAGGACATACTCCCGGGACCATCGCCACCAGAACATTTGCCTGACTGACGAGACAAGCCGCCATCGCCGCAAGCAACTGAGACCCGCCTGGTCCGGGGTCCGGAGTGCTGGTCCTGCAAGGAGCGGCCCGCCTGTCAGCAGGTGTCCGGGAGTTAGCGCCTCTCCGTCGCTTGGGTCCTGGCTCATTGCTCCGAGAGGCCGCGAGTTCATGACGGCTTCGATCCCGACGAGGACTGTCCACAGCTCTTCGGCGTTAAGGAGCGCGCTGCCCACCGCTCGTAGGAGTAGGGGCTTGGCAGTTTTTACACCTGCCTCCCATAGTCCGCCCATGTGCGGAGCCAAAGGGGGTGTGAACGCAAATTCGCATCCGCTTTTTGATGCGAATTCGCGAATCGCGTCTGCTTGCTCCTCGATCCATTCGCGAAGAGCTAGGAAGTGGCGACTTGCTCCGATGAAGTTCGTCGCGTTGTCGCAATGAATTGTTTGGGGACATCCGCGGCGACCAATGAACCCTTGAAGTGCCAATAAAAAGGAGTAGTGCTTAGATCTGAAACAATTTCTAAGTGAACCGCCTTGGACGCAAAGCAAAAAAAAAAGGGCAATGTACGACTTGTACGGAGGCCTTCCTCTTTTTTTAATGTCGTATAGACAGGGCCACAAAAATCAACGCCACATATCGCAAATGGGCGGAGACCACGGAGTCTATCTGCGGGTAAATTTCCCATAATTTGAGTCATCAGTCGAGGCTTGCATTTAAAGCAGTGCACACATGACCGAACTGTCTGACTGCAGAGTTCCTGAGCGTTTATGGTCCGAATACGCTGTCGTAGAATGCTCACTAGTGCTCGTGGACCGACATGAAAATTTGAATGGTGCAGATGCCGGACGTAGCTCTGTATAAATTGGGAGCGTTTCGTCAACAGTAAGGGAATCTTGGCATCATACGATATAGGAGCGTTAGCTAGTTGCCCCCCAACTCGCAACAACGAAAATTTGCACCAAGTGCCCGTATCTTCATGAATGAAAGGGTTCAAACGCTGAAGACTTGGGCCGACCTTGGCGCCTTTATGAATTTTTTCAATTTCTATGTGATACTCATGTATTAGCGGTCAGTTCGACCGTAGTCTTCCTTGCTTCCTGTTGCAAGACTTCCTCATCCAGGTCTAAGTGTGCATTCTTGGGTCAGTTCTCTTCTTCATCCCTCAAAAACAGTGGTCCTGTAAACCAGATTGACTGGCCAATTTCGTCGACGTCACAACCTCTTGAAACAATATCTGCTGGGTTCTGCTTTGTTGGCACATGCCGCCATGTAGCTTCTCCTGACCATTCTTGAATCTCCGCTACCCTATTCGAAACGAAAGTCGACAACGAAGATGGATGAGATTGAATCCAATGAAGAGTTACTTCAGAATCCGACCAGTAGACTATTCGTTCGATAGGGACTTTTAATAAATGTTTGAATCTATGGCAGAGATCTGCGAGAGGGTGAGCGGCACATAACTCAAGCCTAGGGAGCGTTTTGGTCTTGAGCGGCGCTACCTTCGACTTGGAAGTCAACAACGATAATGTGAAACCTTCTGCAGGTTTGCCACGAATATAGACGCAAGCTCCATAAGCTCTCATGGATGCGTCGTCAAAGGCATGTTTCTGTACCGGTGACATCGGGTCGGTATGCACAAACCGAGGAATGGATATCTCGTCCAGTTGAGACAGGGTGCTTTTCAGCTTATTCCATGCTGTTTCCAAATGTATAGGAATCGACTCATCCCAGTCTAACATATTAAGTCAGAGTTCCTGTAATAGGATCTTTCCTTTAATTACGATGGGACTTAATAAGCCGAGGGGGTCAAACAGCTTCGATGTTACCGATAGAATATTCCGTTTTGTCGCTCGGAGACCCATGACAGATGTGTCAATTTTGAACCTAAAGGCATCTTCGCTAGGCAACCACGATATTCCTAACGCCTTCGTTGATTCTGAATCCGGGATAGGTATAGACATAACTGTGCTCTCAGATGCAGTGACCTCAGGTGAGTTTGAAAACCACTTTGTCAATTCAAATCCTGCTGTTTGAAGAACCTGAGACACTTCAGACTTGATCGTCTTTAGCTCCTCTACGCATGCAGCACCAGTTAAAAGGTCATCGACGTAAAAGTCGGATGTAATTACGTTAGCAGCTCTAGGGAATGATAATTTGGCACTCAACCTTTTTAAGCACCGAATAGCCAGAAATGGGGCTGGTCCGGTACTATATGTTACGGTGTTGAGCTTATACAATCTCAAGGATTCAGAGGGGTCTCTTCTCCACACTATGAGATGAAACTGCCTATCCGCTTCATGAACCATAACTTGGCGATACATCTTAACATCGGCAGTCAGGGCATACCTGTGCAGCCGGAAGCGGAGTAGAGTGGAGTACAACTCCTCTTGAATGGTAGGTCCAACCATCAGAATGTCATTTAAGGCCACCTGAGACGATGTCTTGCAAGACGCATCGAAAACGACGTGAAGTTTTGTGGATGTACTCTGAGGCCTTAAAACACATTGATGAGGGATGACATAATGTGGAGTGGAAGGAATTTTATTGCCTGTAGGCGACATATGACCTAGGGCGAGGTATTCTTACATGAATTCCAAACACATGGCTTTCATGTTCTCTCAAGCGACAAAAACCGCCGTTTTGCAAACTCTAAAGAGTTTCCTAACCCATTCGGATCGGATTTAAACGGCAGCGTCACTTCAAACCGACCTGACGACAATACCTGAGTTGTCTTCCTGTAATGGTCTTCACATAACTTGTGCTCAGGCAATAGAATTTTCTTTGGAGATGGCATTTCCTCCAGTGACCAAAACTTCTGCAATGTGTTATCAATCGATACTAAGGGTTCTTCACTACAACTGAAACTATTCACAACTTGTTTCGGAACTGAAGATTTGTATCTGCCCGAAACAACCCAACCAAGAAGGGTCTTTTGCAGAGTTGGATAGTCAGGGCCTTGTCTAATTTGACCAATAGCTAGCAATTCGAAAAATGATTCGGCTCCTATTAGCATATCAATTTTTTTGGACATGTAGAAGTAGGGGTCTGCTAATGGTAGGTTCTTTGGGATCTTCCAATCACTGACGTTCACCGATTGATCAGGATGATAACCGGAGATCGATTTCATGATCCAGAAATCGAAGGAGAACTCACTACCATTTATTCGCAAGTTCACCACTGTGTGTACCTTTTTCTTAAGTTGAGTATTGGACTCGCCAATACCAAGTAAGTTTATACACGACTCCTCTCTACGGATCTGTAAGCGGTTAGCCAGTTCTTCCGTAATGAAATTAGTTTGCGACCCAGAGTCCAGCAGTGCACAGGCTAACACGTAGTAACGCTCTTTGTTTGGAGACTTACGATCGACGCAGCCCAAATCACCCTGTCCAATGACGTAGCATGCACAACATGTGACGTGGAAGGCTGATCTTGGATTAAGGGAGGAGAGAAACTCTCTTGGGGTGGTGGCAATGCTAAACTGTTATCAGGAGCTGTTCCTCCCATTTTTGTTTGGTCACTGGGTCGACTCGATTCAATACCAAATATATCATATCTCCTATCGATAAAAGAGAACCGTAAATCGATGAAACGGTATCAATAAGGTTTCTCAAGGAGGATGCGGACTGATGTGATATTTTAGGAAGACTGAACAATGTTGATATATTATTCATAAAGATTAGGCATTCGTTATCGTAAACCTTTTTTAAGCTGGACATTGCCTTCTCGTAATTGTTCTCGGTGACTTGGTAAGCTATGATTGTTCCTAAAGCTTCACCAGAGAGACAGGATATTAGATGCTTAAATTTTTCGATAACTGGAATGCTGGCGTCTTTATGAACCAAAGTTTCGAAAAGACTGATGAAATTTTTAAATTCCGAATAATTTCCGCTAAATTTTGGCAATGCCAAATTCGGAAGTCGCACACGAGTTGGTGCCATAGCAGATGACCCAGTAGTTTCGGTATTGCTGGCTGTTTTCAAGGCAGATAACAGCGACATTATTTTTGCCTTGGTAACTATACATAGTTCTTCCAACTCGTCGTCAAATGCAATGTCACTATCGATGTCTTCTATCTGTTCTTGTAACTGATTTGCCTTATTAATTGAAGCATTTAAGTTTTCGAGTCGACATTTTAATTCTTTCTCCAAAATCGGAATCGATCCTTATTCTAATCTATCGTTTAATCGGCTAATAGTTTTAACTCGACTTTGGAGCTTGCTTTTCAGCACGTCTAGCACAGATTTATTTTTTGTTTCTGTAGTCATGTTTTTGTTTTTAATTAAAAAAAATTAAAAATGTATTATTATTATTTAATCAATTTCTTTTTAATATTAAATTGAATGGTCAAAACAATTTTTTTTTTAATCAGACGACAAATGAAGGTTTAATAAATTTTCGAATCAGTAATTATAATATATTAATAATATAATATATTAATAAATTATTAAATTGTTGTTCGAATAGTTTATTATTTTTTGATGAGAACCACAACGAAAAATTATTTAAATCAAAAATCAAATCACGCAGTATCAAAATTAATAGTGGATGCAAGTGACGCCAAAAAAGGGTATACCCGCAAAAAACAGGGTAGCGCGTCACTTGGCAGTCCGCTAATCTAAGCGCGGCAAACGAAAAGGGCCCAACAACACCGTTTGCACCGGTATACAAGCGAATCGAAAACGAAAAAGTTCACCGCTGCAGCTGCTGTATATAAGGCTTATTTGTCTGTAATGGTGTGCGGCTTGGATTAACTTCCCAACTATTAATGCGAGTTTCAACGAGAAGGGGGAGAGGGGGCGACAGTGATTGCAGTAATACAATACAAAAATCAAGTAAGTGTTGCGTTCAAAGCGGTGCAATATAGATATATGTGTATGTATTTTTTGAAGAAAATATATATGTATAATATAATATAGTAATATAATATAATATAATATAATATGATATAATATAATTTTTATGCAAATCTAACTCTACTCTTTCTCCTGATTGCGGTATATATATATATATATCCAACAGCCACTTTCCTTTGGTGAGATCCCTCGGTGATGGCTGGAATTCGGCACAAGAAGAAATTAATTTCGCGACCGACACGAATTGTTTATAAAAAATAGCGCGCCGCGGGCAACAATTATTTGTTTTAATAACAATTATTTTTATTCACAGAGAAAAAAAAAATATAATTTTTTAATAGCACTTTTAATTTGTATATGTCACTGTCACTATTTATTTTATGTGTCACTGTCACTTTTAATTTGTTGCCTTTTTTTTTTTAAACAATTCTTGTCCACCCGGGGGCGCCATGAAATTTCTAAAAAGTTTTTTTGAAAAATAAAATCCGATACTTTGGTGGCAAGAAATAATTTTTAATTGGCAAGACGAAAAACGAAAAAACTGCGTGCGCTCGATATGACTACAATTTTACGACGACCATTATATTTCTTACAAGAAAACTTAAAGCCTAGCTTAACGACGGTTGTTAAGGGCGAAGGCGGGAGCACAATAAAGCTCTCTCTCGCTTGTTGCGAATTCGCCCCGCCTTCGCCCTTAACTAACTTACACTAGACCAAAAAAAAAAAACAAACAAATTCAAATAAAATCTTAAATGAGCCAACACATGCGTCAACAGAAAATACGAGGATGACGAAATTAAGCACCACTTCGCAATTGACAAAACTGGTCCCGCCTTTATCAAACAAAAAGAACTGACTACCATAAAATGGCTTGAAAAAGTCGACCACAAGACAGCTTGCTTCATTAACAACACTCGCAACATCCACCCACTAACTTTTTAGTCTCTGAAGTTCCGCTCTCAAAACACAAACCACCAACTACGGAAACAACAAAAAACAACTAAAACTTAAAAACATCATCAACACCGATCAATACTTCCAGGAAAATCATCAACTACGAACACTCTTCAAAAAAACCCATGGACCCATCATCCAATAACTCCACACGTTTCGAAATCTGCGAATAACTTAATATGCATAAACACAGCTCAATCTTACAAACTAGAAATTCCCTTGAAAGCAAAAGATAAAAACATCCAAAAACGTAATACTGGAAAGAAAAACAAAAACAAGTTAACCAATCTCATGACTTTTAAATTAATATCTCTAATGCTAAAAGTAATACAACTTAATATTAATGGATAACTTAATAGTTATAATCACCGACAAATTCTCAATAAAAATAAAACCCCAAAATAATCTCCATTTAAGATCCCAACCTCTACACTACCAACAATATCCCCATTCCTATTAACTTTACTAATTACAATTCGAACAACTCCTATAGTGGAGCAGCTCTTTTGCTTCACAACTCTTTGGAATAACAACAAATCCAAATTTGTGAAATTAGCTTTGACTAAATACCCGTAGCTGTATATTCTAAAATTAAATTTACCATAATTTCTAGCTATATACCACCAAACAAAACATTCACTTTACGAGAATTACAAGACAATTACAACCATATTAACACGCCACTTTGAATAACAGTCAATTTTAACAGTTGGCACACAAGTTTGAGATCAAAAAGAAACAACTCTCGTGGAAACCCATATCGATCTTTCCATTGTTTCCCCTGCATTTAAACTATACTCCCGAAAAGGAATCAACTGACCTTCCCATCACCGAACCAAAATTTAATACAGATAAAGCCAACTGGCCCCTTTACCAAACATAAACCAAACAATTTCTTTCTTGAGTCCAGCTCTTGTCAATAATTTCTTGCAGAACAATGCTTCTCTTAAACCGAGGTTTGCTTATTAGATAATCCACCCTTTCGAGTCAGTCGGTTTTGGAGATCAAGTCAGATCAGATCGAAAGATTGCTAATCGAGTTTTAAGTATCAACCTTAAGGAAAATTTGTATATTTGTGAATTACAAAATAAAAAATAAAAAAATTTTTTTTTTTTTAATTTACAACCATCATATTTAAATGGCGCTCAACGTGGGGCCGCGTCTAAATGTTCTAAACAAAAACTTTAAAATAAAAAATTAACAGTTTTAAAGTAAAAAGGAACTTGTGCGGTCAACCAAAAACCCAAACAAACAACGATTAAGTTCGCGTTGAAAATAAAGGAGGAAATTAATAAATGAAATAATCCCTTTTACTACAACAATCCAGTAAAAAGTTACCGGTACAATAAACTCAATGTGTAACCAAAAGCAATCCATTTAAATGGACAAACAAAAACTGAATAAAACAATTACAAAATCATCAACAAAGAATACCCCGAAGGACGACTCCCATTCAGAAGTCATCCCATATTCCAAAGAAGGCCAGGACAACCAGTGAGCTGTTCCCGTCTACTTTTAATTTAAATTATATACGAATATAAATAGAATCAAACAAAGTGGAAAAGTTAATAAACGATTTTAATAGAGTTCTTACGATGACCTAACCACTATCCACCATGGCTTCTAGCTGCCAAGTTAATTCTGCAAATATGAGCGATTTAAATACACGAATTGTAAATAGTGAATTGAATCCTTTGAAGGAAGAGATCGTGAGTTTAAAAACGCAGTTAAATCATAACATAAGGAAGGTTGAAGATTATCAGGTGGAATCGACTGATCCAAATGTTAAATGTGAATCTTCTTATGAAATCATCAAATCGGTCAGAGAATTTAAAGGCGGGGAAGATAAATACGTGAGCTGGAGGGAATCAGCAGAAGTAGCAATGGGGCAATATACTAGAGGAAACGAAAGATTCTTTTCAGCACTGTCAATCCTTAGAAATAAAATAACTGGCACAGCAAACGACGCCCTAACTCATAATGGAACAGTTTTAAATTTTGACGCAATCATGGCAAGACTGGACTTTGTTTTTAGTGACTAACGTCTCATCCATATTATTGAACAAGACTTAGGAGTGTTAAGTCAAGGCAGGCTGTCCATAATGGAATATTATGGACTAATTAATAAGAAACTAACTCTTTTAATTAACAAAACCATTATGACTTATGGCCGAAACAAGGCTATAACGGCTGAAATGAACGAGAAACACAGAAAGACAGCACTTAGAGTGTTCATAACCGGTCTCAACGGTCACATTTCAGATGTAATATTTTCTATGAATCCACCAGACTTACCTAACGCAATGGTTATAGTTCAGGAACTTGAAAGCACTAATATGAGGGCTCAATTCGCAAACAATTTTACATCATCACAACGCAGAACTAGTGATACTAACTTATTTGGTTATCAAAATTCAAATAATAAACCCAGGCAAAATAACAATAATAATTATAATAACAATCACAGGTATAATAACAACTTAAGGTTTAACCCACCCGTTAATCAAAACAGAAATCATTATAATCAAAATAAAAATCAAACTTGGAATCAAGGTAGACTGTATAATTCCAATAATCATAACCAGAATCAATAGAATTCTTATAAACCACAACAAAACAAGCCAGAACCAATGGAGGTAGACGAATCCATACAGATTCAGAACAGGCCAAAGTATGGAAATAATCAGGGTTTTAAAAATTATGGTAATAACACTTATAATCAGAATAAATGGAATCAGAATAAAAAGCCAGAGGCAACCACAACTTATCCACAGAATAAAAGAGAGCCTACAGGTACGGTTAACCAACCAGCTAATAAAACAACGCGACTAAATAACATTGAGGAGGACCATTTTTTAGGCGAGAATCCGGAGTAGGATTACCCTACATAATGCGGAATGATACTAAAATTAATAAAAAGTTCAAAATTTTAATTGACACAGGGGCAACCTCATGCTATATCAGAACGGGGATTTATAATAATAAAAACGAACTTCCTATATACAAAAGAGTATCCACGGTTAACGGATATTCAATAATTAAATATTATCACATGATAACTATTTTTGATACGCGATATACCTTTTATGAAATAGATGTGTTAAATTCAGATTTATTAATAGGTTACAATCTATTGAAAAAAATTGGAGCAGTTATTGACACAGAAAAAGAGGTAATTAAATATGGGGACAGAGAAGAAAAACTGATCTATGATAATAGTAGCTCAGTTAACCAACTTTCCCTGGTGGAAGAAAAAAATATCCTTCCATTAAAGGAGTTCATTATTCAAAAATACTTTGACGAAAAGGTCAAAATCAGAACTGAATCTGAGGAGACAAATCAAAGTATAAGTTTGGGACTTAAAGATCCTGAACACGCCGTCGTTGAAGAATCCGACACAAATATATTAGTTTGGGATTGAAAAGACCTGGACACGCCATCGTTGAGCAATCCGATAAACATGAAATAAACAATACGAGTGAAACAATTTCAAATCAAAGAGAGGATTTGGATTACGAAATAAGAAACTTTATCCAAAGAGAGCACTCAAAAATAAACATGCAAATTCCTTTCAGGACAGACATTCGAGGTGAAATAAACACCGAGAATGATAGGGCTATTTATAGCAAACAGTATCCTTATGCTTTATCAGCCTCAGATTTCGTAAACTCCGAAGTCAATCGAATGTTAAAAGAAGAAATTATTAGACCAAGCAGAAGTCCTTATAATTCTCCTGTTTTAGTGGTACCAAAAAAGGGTCTTAATGAAGATGGAACCGCAAAACTCAGATTAGTCATTGATTATAAAAAACTCAATGAAAATACCATTCCGGATCCAATGCAGGATCCTTCGGTTATTTTGCCAAATCTCGGAAAAGCTAGGTACTTTTTCACGATCGATTTAGCGTCCGGATTTCACAAAATTCTAATGAAAGAAACGGACATTGAAAAAACCTCATTTTCCATAAACAACGGAAAATATGAATTCCTAAGAATGCCATTCGGGCTAACGAACGCTCCAAGAATATTTCAGCGAGCAATGGATGATATTTTGAGAGATCAAGTAGGGAAAACATGCCACGTTTATATGGATGACGTCATTATATTTTCAAAAACAACTGAGCAACACTACACTGACTTATTAGTTATAATTAAAATACTGCTAAACGCAAATATGAAAATTTCACTCGAAAAATCGAAGTTTTTTAAATTAGAGACTACATTTCTTGGATATGTTGTTTCACACAATGTACAAGTAATAAAAACAGATCCCCAAAAAATCGCTACAGTTGTAAAATACCCCATTCCCAAAAACATTCGAGAGCTTAGAAGCTTCCTAGGCCTTACCGACTACTACAGAAAATTTTTACAAAATTACGCAAGGGTTGCCAAACCGCTAACAAAATATTTGGAAGGTCCAAATGAAAAGGTATCCAAAAACATGTCCCGAAAAACTTCAATACAGTTGGACGATTCCGCTGTAAAAGCTTTTAACGAGCTTAAAGATAACCTGATTGCACAAATTGAATTAATACAGCCGGACTACATTAAAAAATTCACTTTAACAACAGATTCTTTTGATTTAGCCATTGGCGCAGTTCTTTCCCAGGAAGGGAAACCAATTACCTTTATTTCTAAAACCTTAACTAAAGCAGAGCAAATTTATGCAACTAACAAAAAAGAACTATTAGCTATAGTGTGGGCATTTAAACATTTGCAAAATTACTTATATGGTGTTAACAACATCGAAATTTATACAGACCATCAGCCACTTTCTTTTTCCATTTCTCAAAAGAATCCAAACATCGAAATGAAAAGATGGTATTCTTTCATCGAAAGTTATTCACCCAAAATAATCTATATACCTAGATCTACCAATGTAGTGGCAGACGCCTTATCAAGAGTGCAGATTAGTAACCTAACAAATAGCAACGAATCAGACTCAGATCGAATTACTCAGCATTCAGCAGAGAGTAGTTTCAAGAATGTTATACAAGAGACCCGCCAACCCTTAAACCAGTTTAAGCAACAATTGCTAATAGCAACGGGGAGGTATACAGTACATGAGTTGATCAACATATTTGAAAGTACCAGACATATAATTGAGTTTGACACCCCAGAAAATTTAGTATAAATCTTACGAAGTATATCCCTGCAAATATAACTATAGGGATTCATTGTACTTTGGAAGATTTTTATAAAATTCAAAAACCACTTACAGACAATTCCACGAATAAATTTCTATACACTAGAACGTTCGTCCAAGATGTAGAAAATCCTGAACACAGAGCTATAATAATTGAGGAAGCTCATTGTAGAGCGCACAGGGGACTAGACGAAAATTACAAACAGATTAGCAGATTATATTATTGGCCAAATTTGAACAAAAAACTTCAAGAGTACATAAAGAATTGTTCAATTTGCAATAGTAACAAATATGACACCCTGTCCAAATTCCTATCGGTCAAGCACCCATTCCAAACAAAGAAGGGAAAATTCTGCACATTGACATTTATTATGCTCAACATTTATATTCATTACTTGCATTGACTCATATTCGAAATATCTAGTTGTAAAAGAAATCCCTAACAAACTCGACATAGAAACCAAGATTTCCGAAATTTTGCAACAATTCCCACTTGCTAAAACTCTGATGAAAGATAATGAACCTAGTTTCACATCTAACCAATTTAAATCCTTCGCTCAAAGATGCGGCTTAAAATTATATTTCGCGGAACCTCGCCATAGTACGTCCAATGGACAAATTGAAAGAGCTCATTCGACACTTACAAAAATTGCGCGTTGCATTAAAGACGAACTCAATCTGGTTGATTACATAGAAATTATAATTAGAGCAGCTCAGAAGTAGAACTTGACTATTCATTCCATTACCAACCAGAAACCGTTTGATATACTATTTAATAAAATCAAACATGATAATATCCCCCAGATTCTTAAACAGGCACAAGACAAAATGTTGGAATATCACAACAAAGGCAGGAAAGAGAAGGAGTATCATGTAGGAGAGGTCATTTACGAAAAAAACACGGGGAAAGAAACAAGCTTAAATCCATATACAAAAAACAGGTAGTAAAGGAAAATTTACACAATAAAGTTATAATAAATAGTAGAAATCGAAAGATTCACAAGGATAACATCAAATTCTAAACAAAATTTGTTTTAAATTACAGAATATGAATTCAATAACATTCATGTTATTGATGATAACCGTCATCAATTCTGAAATTATGGATTACACGAACAATGATTTTTTCCTCTACAAGGACCCTAAAGACATTCTTATCCATGATTCATATGAGAACCTGTTTTATATACCTAATTTAAGTTTATATAAAAACATAATCAAACTAGAATCAACACAAAAACAACAATGAGAACTTGAACTGGGAAATTTCCTATGACGTGGAAATTATTAAAATTCTTCTCCTCCAAATTTTACCAAATAGAGCTAAAAGAGGAATTAACGAAATCGGTACCCTTTGGAAATGGATAGCAGGGACACCAGACCATGATGATTTTTTAACAATTCAGAATAAAATTAATGATTTAATTCAAAATTATAACAATCAATTTGTTATCAATTCAAAATTATTTAAAGAAATTAAATCCCTCTCTAAAAATCTTCAATCAGTACTTTCCAACCAAGAATTTCCACTCAGGAAACACCGCCTTCGTTTTTTGACTTACGATCTGATAAATTTAATAGATACAATCACTTTAGCTAAAATAGATGTTTTCAACAGCAAAATGTTAAACGCAGAAGATATACAAGAAATATATAGACATGAGCTAAAACCTGTTGTAATTACTGATTTACTAGACATATCCGAATTTAAAATCGCCACATACCAGGAATTAATTGTAATTTATATCAAATATCCCATTATCACAAACCGCTGCGAAGTATACAATGCAAGATCTATTTCTCATAATGACGGTAAACTTTTAATCGACAACCACGTCGCCAAATGTAACGATAAGTTTCATGTTATTTCTTATTTTAAAATTGAACTATTTAATAATTATGGCACTTTAGACCCACAAGATACTTGTTTTACCAGGCTTCTAAATGGAGAAAAATCTCTATGTAACAAAGTCAGAGAACATAATAAAAAAATTGATGTTATTCAAGAAGGAGCCATTTTTATAACTGGTCCTAATAATGTTAATGGCACTTTTCTTAATGGGTCATTTTTAATTACATTTAATAGCACCACAATAATTAATAATGTATCCTACACTAATGAAGAACATAAGATATTAGATTATATCACCTCTAAGCAATACAATAATTTTTTAATATCCGAATATCTTATGTCCAACGATTCGGAACTCTCATTTGATAACATAAACAAAATAAACCCTTTTATTCAAATTAAACAAACAAGGATTCCTATTACGTTAATACTTATAATATTAACATTACTATATTTTGTAATCTCACTTTTAATTAAGTTCAAAAAATATCTTATATGCCAACCACGGCGAATTCACGTTGAAATGAACCGGGAAAAAAATACGTCCGACCATGCAAACACTATTGAAGATGAAACTATAGTCGAATTGACTAATCATCCTAATTCCATTTATTCATCACTTCCAATGAATCGGGACGATTCAACTTAGAACGGGGAGAGTTATACAAACAAGATCCCAGTCTCCTTATCGAAATTATAAACAAATTCTTCTAAACAAATCTTATCTGGGAACCTCATACCCACAGAAGCTCAATACCTCTTTCATAAACAATTCTTTATAAACATTCCCACAGAAGTTAAGCTTCCAATAAGCTTCCCCACTCCTAAAGATATTTCATTAAGATTGAATTACGCCGCGGTCCAGCTTAAGTAAACACAAACATCCGGCTCCTGAAAAATGCAGATTAATCCGTTTATGATAATTTCACAATCGAACAATGCATTTCATCACCCAATTTTCCAACTCTCTTGAGTCCAGCTCTTGTCAATAATTTCTTGCAGAACACTGCTTCTCTTAAACCGAGGTTTGCTTATTAGATAATCTACCCTTTCGAGTCAGTCCGTTTTGGAGATCAAGTCAGATCAGGTCGAAAGATTGCTAATCGAGTTTTAAGTATCGACCTTAAGGAAAAGTTGTATAATTGTGAATTAAAAAATAAAAAATAAAAAAATGATATTTTTTTTAATTTACAACCATCATATTTTATTTACACACACCAATATAATCAATTAAAAACGATCTAATCAGAACTAAAACGAAAAACAAAAAAAACGCAAATGTTTATTTGAATTCACCTCAGACATTAATTCACAAACCCCTATTCCAATTATATGGAAACAAATTAACAAATTCTGTGGCCTTAAATCCCACATCCAAATTCACTGTCTTACATTTAAACACGTCTGTAACCTACATATAAAAACAAATAAGACATTTCCAAACCTTTGCAAACAGTGGTCAAATTCATCTTTAAACAATAACTTCCATCCCACTTTTAATTTAAATTCATACCGCCCCGAGCACCATCTTTTGGCGGCCTTTGGGAAGCTACAGTAAAATCAGCGAAGCGGTTGCTGGTATCAGTCACAGCCACAGCTTAGTTAACATTTGAGGAGCCAAACACCGTTATCGTGAAAGTCGAAGCCATTCTCAACTCTCGACCCCTGACACCAATGTCGTCTGACACATCAGCTCTGACTCCTGGTCATTTTCTGATTGGTGATCCGTTGACGGCTCCTCCCGATGCAAATCTCGCTTCACTCGGGAAGACGTTAGTGAAGAGATGGAAATTAGTGTCCAGACTAAAGCAAATGTTCTGGGATCAATGGTCTTTGGAGTATTTACAAGAACTCCAAATGCGGAATAAGTGGAAAACCATGTCACAAGACGTGAAAGAAGGACTACTAGTACTAGTCAAGGAAGACAACGTGCCAGCCAACTCTACTGGCAACTGGAATGCAACGGATGCAAACTGAGATAGCCAACGAACTTACAGACATTCGCCACCGAACAATAAGCCCCATACTGGTGTCTCCTAAACAGCTGAAGGATCAACTCGATCAGATCAGGGAGCATATTCCGCTGTATCAACAGCTGCCAGTATCATCCAATGATGTTATTCAACTGTATAGAATCATGCATGCCGAGGGAACAACCACTACGGTATGTTGTCTTCAAAATAAAACTACCGTTAGTGTCCACGGCACAGCAAGAAGTCTTTAGCATCACCCCCAACCCAGTATGGAAGGATGGGAACTGGCATGAATTCAAGCTTAAAACAGAGATCATAACTGTCAATGCCCATAGAGATCAGTTCATGGGACTAACTAAGGACAAGCTTGAGCAGTGTCTTCAACTACCTAATAATGAGCACATATGCATCAATCATCAAGCTACGTTTAGCGTGGATAATCGATGTGAATTTCAGTTATTCAATAACAAGACTGAAACAATATGTGAGATGGTTCAAACGAAGGACGATCTAATATGGTCAGCAACACATCAACGAAACAGATGGATGTTTGCAATCCACAGTCCAATCGAACTTCAAGCTGTGTGCAAGGGAATTCCGTCTACAATACACATTGATGGAACTGGTTTGTTATCACTTGCTTCAGGTTGCACTGCGCGCAACTCAAAAATCAGTGTTAGCACATTCAGCACTCAGATCAGCGAGACAAAATCAACATATGTCCGCTTTGGCAACATCACCCAGATCAACGTAGAAGAGACATCAAAACCAGTTGGAGAAGCTACAACCAAGGTAGCCGATGCCGAACTAGCCGAATTAGATGTCCTACAACAGCAGCTGGCCAAAGTGAAGGATGCAAAATGGGATAATAAAGTCAGCACTTTCCATCATCATCAAATAGCGGCCTACGTGGCCCTAGCAATTGGAAACCACGACGACGAAGTTCCAAGCCCCGGACAACGAAAGAGCAGCCAACACCCGAACCTGCCCCACGGAGTTTTGAACACCCGTTCAACGGCCGGGAGAATGTTAAGTCGCGACAATTATTACGACAATAACAATAATATAAAATTTTTAATTCGTCAATCGCAGCAATATCATATGAAGCCACAATAAAGTAAAGTACCAGGTCAAGCGCTTATGTATTTTTTGCTGACGACGATGAAGTGGAATGGGGCAATGGTCTCATTTCCGCATATTCGATAAGCAACCTACATTACTCTTTCACAATAAATTCTTTAAACATAAGCATATTTGTTAATCACTTTTAGCTGTAAATACCGTTATATTTTTACCAATAAAGTCAGTAATCATCGTCAACTCAAAGGCATTGTTACTCTCCCAAACTCAACCTCAGTCCACCTAGTTCAAGTGCTAGTTGCGACGACGCAAAGGCAATTAGTTTGTGTACTATTTGCCAGGCATATAAGCCTCCTCACACACATACAAACAATCATAGTAAATTTATTATTAAGGTGGTTGGAAGTTGCTTCAGGTACATCGATTTACCAAAACAATCAGCTCAACTCTGTAACATTGACGTTGCGATCAACGCTCAGCCTACTCCTTCCAATTCCTACTTTTCCTAATTCTTTCCAAGTTTGTTTAACCTGAGTAACCTAAGTATTAAATTTTGACTTGCTATGTTCACACTTAGCAGCTTTAATAATTTTGGTAACCAGTGATCTTGCATCCTTGTACTGCTTACTAAAGTGATGGGTCTTGTATCGCTTCTACTTTTTATTTCAGTGTTAAACCAAGGATTTTGCCTCGGTTTATTTACCCTAGACTTCAAGGCTCGTATTTATTAAAAACTAGCAAACCCGACCCCCTTTGCTGGGCGCGAACTAATGTTAGCTGACCCGGCAAACCTTATATTGCCATGTATATTATTTGTAGAAAACTATAATAGTATGCTTTTCTTAATCTCTTAGCGCAATAAATTGTACAATATTTTTGGTAAGTTCCTCTTTAGCCAACACAAACAAACTGGATGGTTTTCCATTTGAGAAAATGATACATATAGTAATAGTATAAGAAAAGCATGATGTTTCCATATCTAAGCCCCCATATGTCAATCTAATTGGAAAATGAATGCGTTTGAATTCAATTGGCACATCTGTAGGAATCATAGGGACTTGTAGAAGCAACACATTTTCGCCTTGAAACGTGCCATTCAAGATGAGCGCTTCATCAATGACTAAACGTGTGCCATTAAATAGCCTTGGTGGGTTTAAGTTACGAAGAAGAATAATCGGTGATTCGACTTTCAATTGTAAATTATCTGGTTGCAAGCCTGGCAAATCCAACGAATTAAAAAAACTTAATTTGATAATTCACATTCTCGTTGGTATCACAAACCACATCAAGTTCCAAGGTAACAACTGTCAGCCAATTAAGATTTACATACATATTGTGTGTGTACGTCGGGAAATCGATGAAAGTATTTTGCGAGTCGATTATGCAAAGGTCCATCTGTAATTTAATGCATTCGGTATTTTTGTGTACAGCAACTTCCCATCGCCAATATCTAACAGTTCTTTAGAGAATGTTTCTGCGGATTTGAATGCGGATATTTACCGACAGTTGTACTTGTATTAATACTTATAGTCGCAATGACTTTAAGCTAGCCTTGATTTCATCAGCGTGCGTTGAAAGTGGAATAACAGGAAGTGTTTTCCTGAAATCACCTGAAAAGAGTTACAAAGAGTCGCAAAATAATTTAATGTTATTTTTTATATCCTTTAATGCTTCTAGATCTAATGCCTCAGGCGAATGTTTATGTGCCATAGTGCATTCATCATAGATAATAGTTTAACATTGTTTCAGCACCGTGGACAAAGACGATACTATATTTTATGTTGCACATTGCATTTGAATTATTTTGGATGTTTGGCCTCCATCCAATAAAGTTCCTGCAATGCCAGAAGATGCTACGGCCAATGCCATTTTTTTTTATCTATCTCGGCAAGTGGCAGCGAAATAAATAATATTTTGCCAATTCCACCTGGTGCAGCCAAAAAGTATCCTCCTTGTCCTGCCGAAATTGCCAGCATAACGCGGATGAGAAATATATGTTATCCGATTCTCAGTCAATTTAAAATTTAAGTGCATAACAATGTGGGCATTCCTTGTCCAAAAGACCAGTAACCACTTCGGAATGAGCGTAATATTCAACATTACGCTCCTATTGGAATGCTAGTCAAAGAAATGGCTTAGATGTAAATGATTAAAGAACTTGTTGGCGTTGTTGGTTAATGCCTCTACGTCTGTTTACTATAAGCCTGCGATTTCCTCTTCGTTCGAATTGTCTTTGTTGATTTGGTTTATCTTGCGCCTCTTGCAAAAGTGATTCACGCAACTGCGCCATACTTGCAGGCACATCTGCATTATTTTGTTGGATTTGTTCGCCAGACCTTCGTGCTCGTATATCTCGTATGACTGTTGAATTGGTTGTCTTACGACTCAAATTGGCCTCTTTACTTTTTGTTGGCATTACTGAATGTCAAATGCCAAATCGGTCTAGCTGTTCTAAAGTTATGGCGTGATAACGGGAAACGGCTTTAAAAGATAAGGTCCAAATTATTGTCTAATACATTCAATGTAGACTCAACTGTAGAACGTTGATATATAAGTTATGTATATTTAATATTCTTAAAATCTCTATCGATATATTGCATCACAGGTTAAAAAAATAAGGTCATGTTTGAACAAAATGGTACAAAGACCTGGTCATATTGTAATAGTTTCTTGGTCATTCATGTCAAAAATGGCAGCATACAGCTACAATGCTTCAAAGCTATCTAATATAAGATCTTCGTTTAAAATGTTACAATTGAAATCTCCTGCAAGGATGATGTCATCATATGAAGCTGATATTTTGGTTTCAATAAGAGGATCAAAATGTATTGTGCGATTTGTACGATATATGCAACCAATTTATTGCACAAAAATTCATTAGTTACTTTTAAAAAAATATATTCGATATTAGACAAGCCAGACGTAAGCCAGGTCTCAGATACACAGATAACATCAACATTAGACTGGACAAAAAGTAACCTGAACTCGTAGATTTTTTTTTAATAGGCTTTGTGCATTTGTATAAACAACTTTTAAACCCCTTTTATAATTATGTACATAAAAATCGAATCTTGCTACCCGCTGTAGAAACTCTGATATCATCCGTCACTAACATGGTAATAACATACTAGCATCGCAAACCCAGATTTACAAGATGCATCATAAAACAAAAAAAATGACATAAATTGTGAAATCGATTACCTTTTTCTAAAAAAAGCCTAGAAATTAAGTCGACATAACAAAAACAACTAAATTTAAGAGCGAAAGCTCTCCGGTGCAGCAGGCTGATCATCAAGGCACTCATTCGGCTGAGAAGAGAGTAAAACCAGAAAGAGATCCACAATCAATATCAGCTAATTTCACAGCTCATCCATATGTTCGATGCGATGAATATTCCCACTCCCTTAGCATCGGATGTGAACAAGCCTCCGTCGAGTAAATACTGCACTTCACACTTTGTGCTTTTTCAGCCTCATTGACTCTTTAAATATTTGGTAGCTTTCTCTTTAAAGTTTCTCGTTTATGTATATTGCCGCTTAAAATCATAACCCACAAACTTTAAGCTCAGTTATGAATTTGATTCACGCTGCAACTTGCGGGCCTGGAAAATGTTCCGAACTTGAGGCTGGGGAGTAAGGTGAAGTGAGAAGCATAGCTAATGGAATATTGTGCCTTCAACGTAGGGCACGCCATGAATGCGTAAATCGCTCGCATTAGTGGCAACATTTTCAGCAGCCAGCTTAGCTTCTACAGTGCCGACTCTCTCTCTCTCAGTGCATGCATGTCCGCGACCTCCCGGTGCAAGCGTTCTACACGAGCACACAGCTGTTCCCGTCGCGAGCGTATATCAGCTACCTTCCGCTTCAGGTCGGAGACCGGCACGCCAGTCTGCTTGACCTCACCCGCGATGAAATCTAAACGTTCCGAGAGGCCGGCAATTGCTTCGGTCTGCTCCTGGAACCGGATCTTGATGAGATCCAGCAGCTGTGATGAGGGGCATCGTAGAGTTCAGCAGCTTCAGTGTCTTTTCGCAGGAGTTTGTTGAACTTCGACGACATATTTTTTTAGGTGTCTGAAGTTTTTGCAGTGTAGCGTTTTCGGTGTATTGTAGTATTGTGTTTATCAGTGTTAGTATCGCATTATTAATTCGATTCACGAATCGCAGCTCGCTAGAAAGAGTCTTCTGCGAGTCTCGGAGGCGATCACTGGTGAACTTATTTACGAAAACCCTAAAATAAGTCTTCTGGGAATCGCGTTGGCGATTAATTGGCGATTTGTAGAGCAGTGTTAAAAACTAGGAAATGAAAGGAAAAAATGAGGGGTTACACTACCGTACTTTAATGCAAAGCAGAGAATGCGTCCAAAGCAAAGGAAGTTTACAACAAGAAAGAAAGCTAACTTCGGCACGCCGAAGTTTGTATACCCTTGCAACTTACAATTAAATCATTATGAATTAATAAAATGTTATCAAATGGAAAGTAAAACTAACAGGAGTTGTATGCCGTATGTATGTATGTACCGATCGTTCCTATGGCAGCTATATGATATAATTGTCCAATCCGGCCCGACTTATATAGTAGTGAGAGCGTATAAAAGTCTATCGGTAAAGTTTCATTCAGATAGCTTCAAAACTGAGGGACAGACGAACGGACAGACGGACGGACAGACGGACGGACAGACGGACGGACAACGGACGAACAGACGGACATGGCTAGATCGACTCGGCTATTGATGCTGATCAAGAAAATATATACTTAATATATTCGGAAAGGTCTCCTTCACTGCGTTGCAAACATGTGACTGAAATTATAATACCCTGCACAGTTCACATTCGACAGCCCAAGCGATCGGTCGTGTTCTTCCGCGAGACGTTTACGTAGCGCAGCATCCAAGCATAAATCAGACGAAAAGATACAGACCTCTTATCTTCATCTCGAGCGTAGCAGCAGACAACTTCAGCAACTTTAAGCAAGCTTATAGTTTGTTGACCCCGACATGTTCGAACATCTGGAGGAAGCAACCTCCCGATGGCGTATTCCTAATCGCAGCAAGTGCGGACGAACAGTTCAAGTCCCTGGCGGAAATATCACCTTTCATCGTAAAAAAGACCATAGATAATGCAATACAAGGAGAAGTCGCCAGTTGCAAACAAGAGGGGTTGCACTCCGAGAGTGCAGGCAGAAGTGAAAACTTGAACTTATGGTGCGTTGGGCATTTTTTTGGTGAGCATTTTTAGGTGCGGTCGCGACATGAGAAATTGTACATAAAAAATTTTTAGAAAAAAATATTATAACTTTGTCAGTTTTCAGCACAACTTCTTATAATTTTATATACCATATTATTTCAGAATTTTGTTTACAATTTCATAAAAGTCGGACGACTATATCATATAGCTGCCATACAAACGATCGGTAAATGTACATCCACATTTGATTTTACATGTAAAAATGTAAAAAATGTAAAACTGTAAAAATGAAATTGAATTGAAAGTAATTCATTTTAAAATAGATAGGCTTAGGTTATAATTAATGCAATTGAAATCTGCAAGGGTATACAAACTTCGGCGTGCCGAAGTTAGCTTCCTTTCTTGTTGTAATTGGCTCCGAAGCATAGGCGAGCAAATGCCTATATGTACACGGCTATCGGCATGCGTCAATGCTAATTGCAAAAACAATTTTTCACTTTCGTTTTCTTGTCTCAATTCTTCATCTGCTTTTGAGCAAGGTAACTGCACTTGCATGTGGTTGTTGTTGGGTCATAAAACAAAACAAATTTTATCTTTACTAGTGTTGGTGTTTTCATTTGAATGTGTTCAAATTTGCTTCGTCGTAAGCAGCGTTTGGGCGCTCTGGCGCATAGCATGCAGCGCGCTCGCATACCCATACACGCAGAGTCTATCTGTGTAAAATCTCATCTGTCGCGAAAACGGCAGAAAATCCTCACCCAAAAAAGAACCCAACGCGCCATAAGAAGTTTTCACTTCAAAAAGAGAGAAAAATGTATTTAATAAAAACTTTAATAGACCTTAAGAGTGGAAATGAAATAGGGAAAATGATAGTTAATAATAGTTAAATGAACAAAGAAAAAAAGAAAAAGAAAGAAAACGCAAATGTCGGTCAGCAGAATTTGTCACTCTTTTGGTTTGGCTTTTGCTATTTGAATTTCATTTTAAATTTGCCCGCCTCGACTTTGGGTCGAATTTTATATGAAATTTTTTAAACGGAAATTTAATTATATCTAATGAGCATGAAGTTTTAACACATTTTTATGACATATTTTATCCACATATTTATCCTCTATATTAAGTCATATTTATTTTATTTAATCTAGGCCTGATGTTTAGCAAATATAATATTTTTGTGGTGTTGATTTTTCTTCTCTAATTAATCTGTTTTGAGGCGCGAATAGAGAGAGAAATGGCTAAATCGGATCATTTTAGTCAGTAAATAAAATCTTTATAATGTTTTAAATTCGCTCTCTGAATTTGGAGGAGCAGCTATGACCTCAGGGAAGTCTTACTATAGAAAAAAAGGGGCCGTTCAGAAAGAGTCTACTCCAAATGGCAATCGAACAGCCGAAGGAATGAAGGGCTAAACGAATCCCATCAACATTTGACATTCGCAATGGGTTCTAGGGCATGGGATAAGAGCAAGTTTTTTTAGTGTAATCTTTTTTCTTTTTTTGTCCGTTTTCAATCCGTGTCTAAAACGATTTGTTTTTCCTACCGTATATATTTTGGCAAATAATACACGCAGTTCCTTTTTCTTTTAAAAATAATAAGTATAATATATATAGATATATATATATATATACTGAGAGAAGCAGCAAGATCACCACCCCTCTTGCCGACGAGCCACAGCCGTAGAACGTTTTTGCGTGCGCGTTTCTCTCAGTCCCAACACCTAGCCTGAATATTTGACTGTGAATGGTCCCTACAATGTCTAGACCGATTCACTGACTAAGTTCTCTATGTCGCTCGTTGCTGACCTAGCGGTCCCAGATTTTGTTCTTTATTTCGCTCGTGGCTGACCTTGAATCGCCCTGAAAGTACGAATTTTGTTCTGCATAAAAATATAGTTCTAGACTTATTTGCTTATTTGTATGAAATTGTTACAAACAAGTTTACTAGCATTGGTCATATGCCGTATGCCTGTTAAATGCCAAAATAAATTCTACAAAAACGTCATTCTTTATATGTTTTATATACGCAACAAATTACAGATTCTTTTAATTTATCTGACCCTAGTTATAAAAATGTTTGATAAAATGTTTTCAGTGCCGCTGTAATCAAATAAAGCAAGAGCTGATATCGGTCAAATGCGATGCTCATAATATTAGATGTCTACAATTGGAGATTGATGAACTTCACCATGAAGTGCTTAAACGGGATATCGCATTAAATGCATATGATTGCCAATATGAACAGCTTATGGTAAGTTTTTTTTTCCAAATGTTATTATTTTATTCATTGGTTGGTTTTATATTGTTAATTTGATCTGTAATACATTTGAAAGCTCTTACAACATGTATTCTGGTTTTAGTCAGAAGTTTGCAATTTAGTTATGTCCATCTTTATAAAGAATATAGTATATACCTGATGCACGATGATAGGGAATCATACCTTTATAAAACTGGTAGTGAAGGGTTAGTTAAATATGTTTTTTCTATGTGTCTTTTCCCACGTTTCCGGCACTTCCGATGCAGTTTGATGAAAATTGATGTTCATCTTACACTGCCCGCGATCGCTAAAAATACTTCATCTAAGCCCGCCACGATGGCGTGGGCTGGGCGATTGGCACTATATTATTCCGTACAGGTAGCACATAGCCCCTTACTCTATCCGCGTAATGCAGGCTACGGTTCAATTCCTACCGAGGAAATAAAACAACAGCTAATTAAGACTCAAAACGAACGGGTACTGTCGTTATTACAGACCCAGATCTGGAGATCTTGCAGTTCACAAAAAATGAAGGAACCTCTTTGCTCGGATCGAGATAGCTGGCTGCACTTCGGCAACCTTCCCAATATGTCCTCCACGGCGGATTCGAAAAGACGGTTTCCAGCAAAAGGCAACGATCAGCCGAGAGCGCTATTAGGGATCCAACAATGCAGACCTAAGAAGGCAGGCCCTACCCAAAAGGCAAAGATTCACAACAGGAAACTCATTCATTGACAGAAACGAGCAAAATGTGCATACGCGGCTCATTGAATCACTACATTCACGAATGAAAGAAGACCCTGAAGCGCACATGCCCAGTTTTGATGGTTTCGGGTGGCTAAATGGGGTAAAAACCATGAAGATAATTTTCCCCATCGCTATACTGAAGCGTCAGAGTCCTGACATCCCAACTGCAGACTGAAACAAACTGCAGCTTACGAGCCCGCTACTTAAAAAGATGTGATGTTCTCCACGTTAACAAGGAGGGCTAAGACATCCTTTATCCTACATACGGAAAGATTGCGTGGAGCATGAGCAGTATATACCTGCACCTCAAAAAGCGCAACTCTGGGAATAGGGACGCTCACAACCAAAAGGCAGGCAGAGTGAAGGAGGACTAAGGTATGGACACCATTGCAGACACCGCTCATGAACTAACGCAGGGTGAGTCCGAAGATGAGGACGACGGTGACTTGACGACAGGTCTCGCTACTTATATAGTTAAGTCCGAGGAAACCATAAAGCAATTACTAGAAGCCAACAACGCATCTTGCCCGATATAAAGAACCAGGAAGAGAACCAAGTCATCGTTGTGGAACAAGGACTTTTCGCTCCGAAGCAAGTAGGGCGCAAAAGAAACTCGTAGGAAAACGTCTGCTTAAATATAGAGACGGCCCTTGAAACGGCTAGGCTACAGAAATAGCGATCGCAAGAACCTACTGTATAGCTTGACTAAACACGGGCTATAAGCCCATACATTCCCAAACTGTATTCTGATAGCCAGGTTATTGTGTTCACAGAAACCTTGTACGAAATTCCTTAGAGCGCCTGCTTGATTTCTGTTTTGTCTCAGATTCGGCGAGAGTTAGTTTGGCCAGGGTGGCGCCGCGGACTCTACCCGAAGATCCCTATCGTTCTATTTTGATGTGACCCTTGACGTTGGGACAGCAAAAAAAGTCCTTTGTTTTCGCAAGACGGACTTCGAACGGCTGAATAATTTTATATCTGACTTTAACTTGTCCGATCTAGACATGAGCACTGACATGGCTGTAGCCATGGATATTTTTTAAAGTGCAAGGAATTCATTTTTTCTGAATGTGTTTCGTTAAAATGTCCTTTTACCTCAAATAAGCCTCCTTGGTTTACTAAAGAGTTGATTCGCCTTAAAAACAATAAGTATAGGCTGTATTCTTTATTTAAACATATCGGTTCTCAATCTACCCTATCCTGTAACTTATCGGCTCGGTCAAGATTTACCGTGTTGAACGCGCAAAGTTACAAGAATTATTTTACTCGTTGTAGGGCCCAGTTTTCTCAGGACCCAAAACAGTTTTATAATTTTGTTAACACTAACTGTAAGTCAATTACTCATCCTTCCTCGCTCTCTTTTGAAACCCATTTGCGCAGTTTTTGAAGTGAAAACTTCTTATGGCGCGTTGGGTTCTTTTTTGGGTGAGGATTTTCTGCCGTTTTCGCGACAGATGAGATTTTACACAGATAGGCTCTGCGTGTATGGGTATGCGAGAGCGCTGCATGCTATACGCCAGAGCGCCCAAACGCTGCTTACGACGGAGCAAATTTCAATACATTCAAATGAAAACACCAACACTAGTAAAGATAAAATTTGTTTTATTTTATGACCCAACAAAAGTTTGTATACCCTTGCAGATTTCAATTGCATTAATTATAATCTAAGCCTATCTATTTTAAAATGAATTACTTTCAATTCAATTTTATTTTTACAGTTTTAAATTTTTTACATTTTTACATGTAAATTCAAATGTAATTTACATCCACATTTACCGATCGTTTGTATGGCAGCTATATGATATAGTCGTCCGACCTTTATGAAATTGTAAACAAAATTCTGAAATAAAATAGAGTGCTTGTATCAAAAATTATAAGAAGTTGTTTATTTATTCTAAAGCTGCTTCCGTACTACTTATGATGACAATTAATAGAAGATTTGATCATTATCCTATTATTTTGAGTGGAGACTCTAACATAAACTTTGCAGATGTCAAAAATCAATCATTAATTGAATTTTTATGTGAAGAATTTGATTTAGCGATGTCCAATGATCGCAATCTTAGCACAACAAAATACAAAACTACTATTGATGCAGTATTCACAAGATATATATATAGATTTAAGTCAAAATTATTCATTTCATACTTTAGTTACCATAGACCTATTGTTTGAGTTTTAAAATTTAATGAAAATGCTGATAATAATGATAAAAATGCTGATAATGATGATGTAAGAGTTGTTGAAATTATGGATGAGAATTAATAAATGTTGTATTTACTGTTTACTAATATTTACTCATTTAAATAAAACCACCTCTATCTAATAAAGTTTCTATATTATTATACTTCATGTCCATTCAAAAAGTGCCCACATTGCTTTGATAAACTTTATTTTTTATGTATAATTTCTCATGTCGCGAGCGCACCTAAAAATGCTCACCAAAAAAAGTGCCCAACGCCCCATAAGTTCAAGTTTTCACTTCTGCCTGCACTCCGGAGTGCAACCCCCCTTGTTTTTAAACCACATATTCAAACTCCATTGACTCAAATCAGACTTATTGTTACATCATTTCAAAATCAAACATAATTTTCAGTCTAAGCTTAAACAAAAGCTCAATTCTTTTAGATCTTCACAGTGTTATGCCGGTTTATTCGCCAGGTCCCGATGCCTGGCTGTGTCCTTAGGTATTGTGACGACGCCCTGTGCAATCCCCTTTACCTTATGCTTAAAATCCTCCCACTTCCCCCTTATTTGGAAAGAATCATTGTTATTCCTCTTCACAGAAAAAAATAAGCAAATCGTAAGCTAACAATTACATAGGAATCTCAAAGTTGTCGGCTATATCAAAACTATTGGAAAATATCATTACTCCACACTTGCAGCACCTATGAAGATCAATAATTTCTCCATGTCAGCATGGATTTACAAGTGCAAGCTAATGACGTGTGCCTCGTGTCGTTCCCAAGCTTGCAGCATACACGCGGAACTGCCGCTCTTTGGAAAATATTACTATAGTTGATGATTTCGGAGTCCGCCTGGATCCTGAGCTTGACTTAATTGATCATTTTTCATGCATGGTAAAAAACGGTGGTTGAAAGAATTCAATGACCCCTATGTTACAATATCCTAACAATGTCAAAGTCTTTTGATCTGCATGAACCTTTTAGAATCTTATCTGCAAAATTAAAAGATTTCTACATAAAAACATAAAACTCAGATAGCTTTCCCCAACTAAAAACTTTGATCCTGACCTATTTAACACGCATGCAAGCATACAATCGGGTAGCACGCCAGTAGTTACTTCCTCACATTCCTTTTCTATACTTTGATTTGTCGCTCTTATTAATACCTTACACGAACAGGTGCGTACTTAGTGTCAAGGGCGAAATGGAATGAAGTGATCGTAGTGCATCAACGTCTAGTAGAGAAACTCTTGCATTGTCTTTCTGATCAACGCAGGAAAGTGCATCGATGCAAGCCACAAGGACAATAGACCGATAAGCATCACCTCAGTCTTACTCAATTCATATAAAAGCTGCTGAAACATCAGAAACGAAGTGGGGAGACAACTGTCAACCAAACAACGTGCCTACTAGACTTCTGCATGAGTGTACTCATTTGTAGCATAACAGATCTGTACAGTAGTGTAGAGTTCTTAAAAATACTGCACCCATTCTTTACTGTACAGTATACTCTATAGGCCAGAAGAAGATAGCACAACATTTTTAGTGTGCTCACTTTGAGTGAGTGCAGTATATAGTTGTACTCTTCGGGAGTGAGTACTATATTTGTCCTTTTTTAAACAGCTGTACAGCTTGTTAGTTGACTGTGTACAACTGTGCAGATGAGTTCAGTATTCTTTAATAAGTGCATAAAAATGGATTGCAAAGAAAACGACGCTCGTGAAATGAACTCACAAGATAATGTACCAGAGCTCGCAAATAACTGTTAACCGATTCGTGCGGTCTCAAAATAAGAGTTCTTCAGTCAGACTTTGAGCAAAAAGTCTCAGAGCAACCGATTGAATTGCTCGTACACAAATTTTGTTCGCGCTCGACCGAAGAACAGTTTTTTCTGTTTTGTTTCGGTCTGCTCATTCTCGGACCGTTTGCTCGCGATCGACGATTCAAAAATTTTTTTGCGCATGCATGTGTGTATGTGAAGTTTCGTGGGTTGTACGCGTCTGTGTACTGTGTAGCGAAACGAAGACAAATTGTTGAAAAGACTTTTTCAAATGACTTTTTCAGTCAATCGGTCTTTTAATAAGTCTCTCTGCGCGAGCGCCACTCGTATCTCTCATTGTGCGATGCTCGGTACACAATCGTTTCACGATCAGCTCATCGTTATGCGCTCAACAGAAAACCAAAACAAAAAGAAGCAAAGTCTGCTGCTCAGAAAGAGAACGAGACTGCATGCTTTTTTTCGGTTGTTCTCGCGAACAGAGCGTAAGGAAAAAAACTGTTAACAGTTATTTGCGAGCTCTGTAATGTACGTTTTCGTCATAATATTTATGTTTTTTAACAAAGTATATGTGTTGTTTTATACATATGTTTGTGATTGTCTTTTGTATGTTTATTTAGTGTCAGAGCCGCAGGCAAAAACAGTGATTGTTAACTATATGTATGTATTTGTATGTTCATTTGTAGTATAAATTTTTTACACATGTACATATATTAACACAAAATTGTTTGCAATCAGACGCTGGACATAACAATTGAATCGCCTTTTAAATAGTACGCTGCCACAATAAAATCTAAATTATTAGCTGGTGAGCTTAAGCCTGCTGATTTACGTGGTCGGAGCAAAGTCTGGGACACCTTTTCACGACTGGCTAATGCAAACGGCATAGTGATTACTGATGCAGTAGTGTGTAACATATGCAAAAACATTTATAAATTTGAAAAAAGCACATCAAATTTAGTCAAACACAAATGTTACATTATGGCCAATAGCCGAAAGCGCAGTCTTCCTGTCGTTGATGTGCCCTCAGAAACCAAAAAGAAATGCACCAATCTGACAACTGAGTGGACAATAAAGAATGGTCGACTGTTTAATCTAATTGCGGACACTGGTTTAAAAAACTTAGCACAGTTTTTTATTTCTGTCGGTGCGAAGCTGGGGGAAAACGTCAATATTGACTCTTTACTGCCGCATCCCACAACTATATCGCGAAACATCGCTGCGCTCTATGATTTTCATTTTAATGAAGTAAAAATCGAAATTAAAGAGCAGAAACAAATCGGATATAGTATAACTTCAGATATCTGGACAGATGATTTCTTCAAAGAATCTTATATTTCACTGACTATGCATTACGTCAAAGAAGGCACCCTTAAAAACCGTCTGTTAGCAGTGAAATCAATGGGTGGAGCCTCCTGTACCGGTAAGAAGTATAAAATGTTATTGGAAAATATAATAAAATATGTACGTATATTATCAAAAATTTTTAGGTATTGAAATAAAATTCAAAATAGAGCGAATCTTACGTGACTTGGGATGTGATTTACTGATGGACGATCCAATAATTGTTACCGACCGAGGATCTAATATGAAAGCAGCATTCAACGGACTGAGCACAATACACTGTGCAAATCACTTGATCCACAATGTTATTGGCAAAGTTGTGAATGAAGTACCAGAATTGCTGGATTTGGTTAATCGCTGCAGCAAGCTTGTTAAGTATTATAAAAAATCTAGACAAAACGTGAACTTAACAAGCACCCTAAAAAGCTATTGTCCAACTCGTTGGAACACTATATTTTACCTTTCGAAGTCGGTTGAGCTAAATTGGATGGAAATTTTGCAGATTTTAGTGGAGAAAAATGAACTAGCAAGAATTACAGACATAAATTTAATTAATATTAGCGGAATGGTGAACCTTCTTGCACCTTTTGAATGTTGCTCCAAAATTATCCAACATTGCACTTGACTGTTCCACATATAAATAACTTAAAAAAAATATCATTAGCGAATGAAAATGACATTGAAATAGTTAAAAAATCTAAACTTGCGCTTTTACAGTACTTAGATTCAATAGTTACACAAAATTTGAAAAAATATCACATTTCCCTGTTTTTGTTTCCACCCACTAATAAATTAACTAAATTCTCAGAATTAGAAAAGGAACAAACTTTTAAAGACGTCAAAGAAATGATGATTAGTATTCATATAAATAGCCAAAATGATGATATAGAAGAATTAATTAAACCTACACAAGACTTAGATAACATATTTGCAGATTATTCGCGACCTGTTGAGAGCACAAATATTTTTACATATATTCAGGACGAACTTCAAACAAATAAAAATATAAATAAAGCGTATAGTGAAGATTTTGATGTTCTGCAGTGGTGGTCAATTAATAAAGACCGTTTCCCTCTACTGTATAAAATTAGTTGCAAGTTACTATCAGCTCCCGCGAGCAGTGCAGCATCGGAAAGGGCATTTTCTGTTGCCAAAAATTTAATCTGCGAAAAACGTTCAAAAATTGCCACCACTGAAGACATTGTACATAAAATAATGTTTCTCCATTCTAATATTAATAATTTAAATATAAATTCTTTAATAAAATAAAATTCTTTCTAAGAAATACATAGTACACACGAGAACTCTATATGTGTGCATGTACAGGTTTCACTCACTGAACAGTAAGTCAACTGCACACCAAAACACTGTACAGTGCCTTGACTACTGCACACCAATATTGCTGTACTCATAAACAGCTGTACATTTATGGAATGAGTGAGAACACTGTCTGTCAAAACAGACAATACAACCCTACTCACTCACACCCAAGTATACTGTGCCCGTTTCTAGAATAAGTGATTCATTTGTCGTTTTGGATGCATTCATGCAGAAGATTAGTGCCTACACAAACGGAAGATTAGTAGAGACGGTAATATGAGTGTTTGTGGACATATCCGGAGCACGCTGCAATGTGGGGTCCTATCGCCCCTCCTATGAAATCTGGTGGTGGACGACCTCATCAAGAGTTTCGAGAAGAAAACCCCAAATATAACGGCCTATGCGGATGACATAAGCATAATTATAACGGGGGCCTGTCCATCGACCCTCAGCTCGATTATGGAATCAACGGAATCAATAAGGGACATATGTGAGTGAGCGTACAAGGTAGGACTTAGTATCAATGCGGACAAAACGGATCTCATTCTCTTTACCAAGAGCCTGTCAAAAATCAACACAACTAGGCTGACCCCGAAAACACAAGTCAAATACTAGACAGCAAGCTGGCAATGAAACAAACTGCGTTCGAGAGAGCGACAAACAGTTTAGGAAATTTAAAATAAGATATAAATATGAAGCTTTATGGCATAAGAACGATACTAAATTGTTGACTACCTAATGTAGGATTTCCGTTAAATGTTATTACCTTAAATTGTTCATCAATTGTAAGGATGTTTCTACAGCCGGTCTAAGATACGGCCAAGTCGCGGTCGTGCGAATGATTGTCGGGATGCCCGTGGAGCCCTGCCTTGGAGCGGAGACACGTGACCCGGAACTATCAGCTGTCAGCGCCTGGTGTGGTCAAACCAGGCATAAGTTCTACGCGCGAGCGAGCAAGAGTGGAATAGTTATTCGAATTTTCTCCTAACTAGTACACGTGGTTTTATTCTATTCCTAGCTTATGCCCTACTTCACACCCCAGAGTTTACCTCCCCATTGGGATATGGGCCTCGGCCAGCTCACCCTCGCATATTTGTCACCTAACTTAATTAATAACGTATACCTGCTTCTCTGTGCTAAATTAATTATATTATTCCCTTTTAGTTCTTTTGCTAAGACGGTTTTCTCGCCTTCCTTTTGTGTTGTTTCTTCCCGCTTATGCTCCGTTGCGTTCAGCTGCAGCTAAGCGGTTCCAAGCTCTCCCGTTCTCTTGCCCTCGCTCTTACTTCTGTCTAACCTCACCGCATTTACGGATCTGTTCTTCTGCAGAGTGGTCAAAGGTTAGTGAAATATTTTCAAATATTGTCTCTACTATTACAGGCTGTAAAAAATATTTGGGCAGATACGCCTATCCTGCATTGTTTGCTGTGCGATGCGGTTGTTCACGCTAAGTGCATCGAAGTCACGGCCGCGTCGCGGATGTAATTTCCAATAATATTGGCTTACATTATTGTTGCCACGCCTGTCGTGAGTTTGAGAAGAAAATGTTAGCCTTCTCGCGCCAGAACAGAAGCGGGTTTAAAGAACTAATGGTCAATTTTTGCAAAGCGAATGACCTGTTTTCCGCGTCTGAAGTCTGTTAAACGAGTCGCCAAAGCACCAAAAATCAGCTGTTGATCGGCAGCAATTCTGCGACTTCCAGCAACCCAAGATCGGCGCACCCCATCAATGGTTTTGCGATCGGGTACAGTAGTAGATTCGGTAATCGAATGTACCGGGATGGAATTGGCGAAAGCTCCGCAGGAATTTCCGTTGATTTTGTTGAGTCCGTTGCGGTGTCCCAAAATAATATTTGTTTCGAGGCTTGCCCCTGATCTCGAATCTGATGATGTACTTGCCTATATAATCGGCAAAACCCAAGCCGGAAATGTAAAGGGGGACAAACTCAAATTTTCTTACGCCAGGGACATCTCATCTTTCAAGATAAGTGTCTCGCTCAAGTTCTTTGACAAAATTTGCTCTGGTGACTCCGGCCCGAGCAAAGGAAAAATCTAATCGATTGGCCGATAAAGTTTGCTGTTTTCGTAAAGCTAACTTTCAAAGGCTAAATAATTTAATATCTGAATTGAATTGGTCTAACCTTTACATGTGCACTGACATGGTAGCCGCCGTGGACATTTGTTGCAGAGCCATGAACTCGATCTTTTTATTATGTGTTCCATTAACTTATCCGTCGGCCTCTAGAAAACCACCTTGGTGTAATAAGGAGCTGACTCGCCTAAAAAATGTTAGGTCCTGGCTTTATAATAAATGTAAACTTACCGGCTCTCTAACTACTTCCTCAAATGTTAAAAAAATTATTTGACTCTTTGTAGGGTTCAGTTCACGCAGGATCTGAAACAATTTTATAACTTTGTTGAGACGGAATACCGGGCTGCATGCTCACGTATTGTGCGGACGCTCTGTGCAACCCCCTTCTTAAATTGTTTACATTATCTTTAGGAACCTCTGTATTTCCCCTTATTTGGAAGGAAGTCCTTATTATTTCTCTCCACAAAAAAGGTAGCAAATCGGAATCCAGCAACTATAGGGGTATCTCTAAGTTTTCTGCTATTCCGAAACTCTTCGAGAATGTAATAGCTCCTCACTTGCAGCATTTGTGCAGATCTGTAATTTTTTCATGTCAGCATGGATTTATGAGGCGAAGATCAACCACTACAAATCTCTTGGAACTTACCTCATTTTTTATTTTTCATTGTTTTTAATTTTCATTGTTTATTAATGACCTTTCGCTAGTTTTAACCAACTCTCGAGTACTAATGTACGCTGACGATGTTAAACTATGTGCGCAGTATAAGGACAGCTCATGCCAGTCAGATTTACAATCGGATTTTAATAACTTTCAAGCATGATGTCGTGCTAACCAATTACATCTCAACAGCTCCAAGTGAAAACTGAATGACTGCTCTTTTGAAAGAATAACTCTTGTCGATGATATTGGAGTCCACCTTGATCCCAAACATTCGTTCTCCGAACACATATCCTGCATGGTTAACAAAGCCAGAGGCATGCTTGGATTCATTGAAAGGTGGTCGAAGGAATTCGATGCCCCTTATGTAACTAAGAGTCTTTTTGTTTCGTTAGTTCGGCCCATTTTGGAATATGGTTCTTGCGTTTGAAGTCCTAGTTGAGCGCCTCTCAGTCGGTTGACCAGTCCCCAACTGATAGCCACGATTCAGGTGATACAGTATCTTCAGCAGGGAAAACTCCTTGCCACCACGACCACAGCGATGTTGAAGTCAAAGCAGACGAGCTCAAAGGAGAGCTTGATCGACTCCGCGCCGTCGATGGTGTTGAATTCCAGCGTACGGTCTTCGAAGTAATTACTCATAATTCTCAACAGGTACGGGACGACTCCGAAGTGCAATAGCGCCTCCCTAATGCAGCTCCACCTAGCGGTGTTGAAGGCGTTTCGAACGTCCAGGGTCACTACACGGTATTATTCTTTTGAGCCGCCTTTCCAGCGAGTACCATCTATGGCAGATTCGACTAATTGCCTCCTTCAAACGACCGGCGATTAAGTGCTCCAGCACCTTGCTAGCTTCGTCGATTAACAGATTGTCCTTTAAGACGACGGGTCGTGGCTTACCGTGCTTCGGCATCAGGCAATAGGGGAAGGGAAGGAAAAAAATCTATGTCGAAAACAATGTGTGTTGTGGCGACGTCAGAATGCCCTTTTTTAAATAGGTTAAAATAAGATTATATTAATTAAAATTGTACACCTTAATCATTTGGTATGTTGACATGTACTAATCAGCTTGAGGAATATCAATAATGTTTATTTTTGATTATTTGCCTTATGTGGCTCATACACGAATATTTTGGTGTTGTCTCACTCCTTTTAATTCTCGTTGCATTCGAAGTTTGGAGCTGACTGCTGCTGCAATCCCAAGTATTTTCCGTATTAGTTAAAGTTGCGTTAGAGTGAAATAATATAACAGTAAGAAAAGTTATTTGTACTTAATTAATAAATTCATTTACAAAACTGAAGATATGTATGTAATATATTTGTCCAAAATTATGCCAAGTGATATTTGTAATATTTATTTAATTTACAGATAGCGTTAGTAGCTTGAAGGACCAGCAGCCGGCACAGGCCATCAGGGATGGCCAGGATTCATCTCAGAAATTTATTTGGTTCAGGTGTGGTTGCTGAAAAAGATGTATAGACCACTTAATCTTTATTCTCTTAAAGTTTACAAATTCAGAATAATTTCATGGGTCTTACCGCGGTTCGGGGCCGGAGTGTCTTTCCATTCCGAGTCGTCGGTGTCCGCGATAAGATAAAGATGCACAGGGCTATTATTGGGCTCGTAGGTCGTCCCAAGAGAAGTTGTTTTTGGGCTCGCAAGCTGGCCAATAAGAGTTATGGTTGGGCTCGTAAGCCGTCAGAGAGAGAGAGAGAGAGGTTATTACCGGGCTCGTAAGTTCAAGGGGTTAGAGGGTGTTCGCGCCACAATGGCACTTGGTTCTTAGCGGCAGTGTGGGGGTAAGCGAGCTCGCTCTAGCGGTGCTTGTGCTCGCGCCGCTCTAGCGTTGCTAATGCTCGTTCTCGCGCTCTATCCTTTCCAGCCTCCAAAGGGCCTCTCCACCGGCCCTCCATATTTATACCCTTGCAGGGTATTATAATTTCAGTCAGAAGTTTGCAACGCAGTGAAGGAGACATTTCCGACCCTATAAATTATAAATATTCTTGATCAATCGCGTTGATCTAGCCATGTCCTTCTGTCCGTCCGTCCGTCTGTCCTATTATACGCAAACTAGTCCCTAAGCTATCTGAATGAAACTTTGCAGATAGTCATCTATATGCTCTCACTACTATTTAAGTCGGAACGGGCGACTCTATCATATAGCTGCCATAGGAACGATCGGAAAATTTTCAGAAAAAAAAAATTATAACTTGGCCAATTTTCAACATATTTTCATATAATTTAAGACATGGCCATTTTATATTATTGTAGAATTTCGGATTTAATTTGATCGAAATATCATATATGATAACATTTTAATAATTCATAATAATGATCCAATTGTAAGCTGCAAGGGTATACAAACTTCGACGTGCCGAAAAGAGCTTTCTTTCTTGTTGTAAATAGTATTAAGCAAGAAGCGAAACAATAGAGTGAAGTTTTGAAACGACCCCGTGGAGTTTTTTCGCCTATTTCGCCGGGAATTTTTCTACAGCCAAGCGACGCCACATACCCTTTCGGAAGCAGCCGCCAGCCAGCCACCGAAATGGGAATATATTATTTGGACTTCCGCCCCCTCTAATTCAGAGGGGTTAGGGTTGAACTATCGGCCAACTAACTAACAAGTATAAATTTATGTAGATCGAATGATCCGGTCCAGATAAAATGTGGCTTTTGCTACTGACGACCGGAGGACTAACCTCGACCGATCGCGGTTTCCTCTCGAATTGCAATGCCATTCCGGCGGAGTTCCTGTACGTTTCCCGGCGGATTTGGCTCCAAATTTTTTTGCGAATTCCAGTGGAAATTCTGGTGAAATTATTTCTCTAATCTTCACGTGTACTATATTAAATACATTTTTATAATTAAATGCTTAATTTCCGGGCAAGTGACATTTTTGTATATGTTTTTTAAAGTGGTTAAATTGCTTGTTTGCAAATATTTTGCGCATAATTTACCTTTTAAAACTTTATAGAAAACACACGAGAATTTTTTAATCAGATGATTTTTGTTTTTCAACGGAAAAACTTGTACATATTGATCAGTTTGTTTTTAAACAATTATGTAGACCTGTAAAATTTCGATCAAATATAGTTTTGATATTAAAAATGTGTTTTTGAATAAAGAAAGAGATACGGCACGAACGCGTTCTGGATAGACGCATGAGAAGAAAAATAGATAAAACAACGAGGAAATTACGAGCTAATTCTAGAAGCAAAACAGTTTTCAGTTTGGGAAGACTATCACTACCAACAATATAGTCATAGAGGGGGTTGTAATCGTTGCACAAAACCCTAAATGGTTCATGCACTTCAAACTCCCTCCTTCAGTGACCAATTACTAAGGGGATGTAGGATCTGGATGCTAGTCGTGAAATTGAGCTGGCCTAGCAGGTAGGGACTCTCGCCGTCCCCATGAATGAGCTTACGTAGAAAGACAACGCCAAGCATTGTTCTAGGGTTCGCTAGGGAGGGAAGGTTAATTAATAGAAGTATACTGGAGTAAGATGGTAATCTCAGGTTAGCATTCCAGGTTAAGCCAAGTAGACCGAAAAGCAAAAAGTTTTTTTTTGACAAATTCAATGCGGTTAATATGGACTTCAAAACTAGGACTCTAAACGCAAGAACCATATTCCAAAATGGGCCGAACTAACGAAACAAAAAGACTCTTAGTTACATAAGGGACATCGAAACCTTCGACCACCTTTCAATGAATCCAAGCATGCCTCTGGCTTTGTTAACCATGCAGGATATGTGTTCGGAGAACGAATGTTTGGGATCAAGGTGGACTCCAATATCATCGACAAGAGTTATTCTTTCAAAAGAGCAGTCATTCAGCATATAAGTGGCATACTGGGGAGAGACACGTGAAAATGTCATCAGTTTTCACTTGGAGCTGTTGAGATGTAATTGGTTAGCACGACATCATGCTTGAAAGTTATTAAAATCCTATTGTAAATCTGACTGGCATGAGCTGTCCTTATACCGCGCACATAGTTTAACATCGTCAGCGTACATTAGTACTCGAGAGTTGGTTAAAACTAGCGAAAGGTCATTAATAAACAATGAAAATTAAAAACAATGAAAAATAAAAAATGAGGTAAGTTCCAAGAGATTTGTAGTGGTTGATCTTCGCCTCATAAATCCATGCTGACATGAAGAAATTACAGATCTGCACAAATGCTGCAAGTGAGGAGCTATTACATTCTCGAAGAGTTTCGGAATAGCAGAAAACTTAGAGATACCCCTATAGTTGCTGGCATCCGATTTGCTACCTTTATTGTGGAGAGAAATAATAAAGACTTCCTTCCAAACAAGGGGAAATACAGAGGTTCCTAAAGATAATGTAAACAATTTAAGAAGGGGGTTGCACAGAGCGTCCGCACAATACCTGAGCACGCAGCCACTGGCTTAATACGTTGAAGATCCAGACTAAGAGAGCTTTCGTTTAAGATAGGACTGAAAATTAGGTTTGAACAGGGCATAGAATAAGGGTAAGTCTAGTTTAAATTGGTCGAGGAAGAATAAGTGGTTTAAAAAAAACTCAGCAAAAGGATCACCGATATCCTGATCTGAGTTTGCTGTAGAACTTTTAAATAAAAGAAAGGAAGAATATAAATTTATTTATTTCTTATTAACTATTGTACATAAACGCATTTATAATCGGGCCTGCTCCGGTTCTCGAATTTTTTTTTTCGATTTCGATTTGGCCAAAATCTTCCGATTTCGATTTTAGCTGCTCCGGTTCTCGCAAAATTTTTGCTATCGTATTGCTATCGGAATGTTAAATTTGATTTCTGATTTCCCCTGAAACAATAGCTCAGCGTTTAGTCGAAAAAAATTAAATAAAGTTTTTGTGTTTATATATATATATATATATTCGGTTCTCGAATTCGAAAAAATTTTGCGATTTCGATTTTGAAAACGGGAATTGGTGCTCCGGTTCTCGAAATCGTAAGATTTTTTCGATTTGCAAAACGGGCACCTTTGTCTGGCCGAAATTAAAAGTAAATGTCTTTTTTATGATCAGATCAGATCTAATTTGCTACGGGAAAAAATAGTATACTCAGAGGTCTAATGATGTTTATTCCACATCACCAGAAGATCATTCTGGCTCGTAGTTATTTTATAAAAAATTTATTTCTGACCCCACCTCAGTTTTGACAACACAAATTTTTCCGTCGGCAACAAAAAGTTTCGATTTGGCGAGGGGTCGATAACTCCATTGTCAAAAAAACGCCAAAGTTGCCATTCTGTTGGTGAAACGAAACAGCCAGGTAAAAATGCTTACAAAATATTACAAGAATTCATTAATTATTTTTAAGGAGGGCCAAAAGTGTGTTTTTTTATAAATAACGCTATTTAATTTAACTACTTAAATGGTCAAAATGCAGTAAAAAAGTAATTGAGACCACCGGAATTAAAATTGTAAAAAGGTGGCAGCCTGTTTGTGCGGAAAACAGCTTAAACAGCTGTATTAAGTTGAATACATATATAACAAGAAAGAAAGCTAACTTCGGCACTCCGAAGTTTGTATACCCTTGCAGCTTACAATTGGATCATTATGCATTAATAAAATTTTATCAAATGAAAAGTAAAAGTGACAGGAATTGTATACAACATTTATACATATAAAAATTCGGTTCAACATTACGTATACGTAATATTTCCCGAACATTCCTATGGCAGCTATATGATATACATAGGTGTCCGACTTTGATCAAATTAAAACCGAAATTCTAGAATAATATAAAAGGGCCATTTCTCAAATTTTAATATGTTGAAAATTGGACACGTAATAATTTTTTTTCTGAAAATTTACCGATCGTTCCTATGGCAGCTATATGATATAGTCGTCCGATCCGGCCCGTTCCGACTTATATAGTAGTGAGAGCATATAGAAGACTATCTGCAAAGTTTCATTCAGATAGCTTCAAAACTGAGGGACTAGTTTGCGTATAATCGGACAGACGGACAGACGGACAGACGGACAGACGGACATGGCTAAATCGACTCGGCTGTCGATGCTGATCAAGAATATATATTATTTATAGGGTCGGAAATGTCTCTTTCACTGCGTTCCAAACTTCTGACTGAAATTATAATACCCTGCAAGGGTATAAAAATGTAAGCACAAGAACTTTATTTAATTTTTATCGATTAAACGCTGAGCTATTGTTTCAGGGGAAATCACAAATCAAATTTAACATTCCGATAGCAATACGATAGCAAAAACTTTGCGAGAACCGGAGCAGCTAAAATCGAAATCGAAAGATTTTGGCCAAATCGAAATCAAAAAAAATTTTGAGAGCCGGAGCAGGTCTGAATATTAAGTTTGAATTAATAGTTGTTAGGTTAACTAATAAATTTGAGGGCGGTGTGGGAACGAAGAGTTTTTTTTCTGATGTTATGGTATTGTCCGCATTCATCTAGTATATGTTTGACTGATAGTTCCCGCAGTTAGGGCAGTTCAGCTGCCGTTGACCGTAGAGAATGTGCTTATATGTGAGGTTTGTGTGTCCAGTTTTTAATCGAGTAAAAATGGAGCATTCCCTTCTGTTGCACGACGCTGGTAATTTGATGACTTTTTTGTCGGGGTTAGACTTTTTATACCAGTGGTTGAAAGACGACCAGTCTTCCAACTCGATGTCTAGTAATATCTTTTTGATGTTATTCCAGATGTCCTGTTGTACTCCAGGTATGATAAGGCGCGGAGCCCGTCTGGGTAGCTTTGCTTCTTCATCGGTTAACTCGTTTCCGGTTATTCCTATATGCGCCGGGACCCATAATAGCTTAATTTTGCGAAGATTTTTGATGCAGAGGTGACGAATTTCGCATAGAAGGTTGTTGTTGTTGTAGAAGTTTTGGTCACCTTGCAGGGTGGACAGACTATCACTGCAGATGATATATCTTCCCTTATGTTCGAGGGCAGATTTTATTGCTTTAATAATGGCTACTGCTTCTGCAGTAAACACCAAGAAGTGGTGGCGTAGCTGACCCCATGAAACAATTAATCCGTGTTCGTCTACAACTGCAAAGGAGGTTGTGTCTCTTCATAAAGTATATAGTCACGCGTCCCTATAACTATTCTAATGCCCTTAATTGTAAGCTACACATACACATAACCTTAGAGATGAGATCCATTGTACATAGACTTTAAGCTTCTCTTGATTGCTGCTAGAAATCAGTTGATCTTAGACCGTACAAGAGTTCGGACGTTAATAAAGATTGGTCACACTGAGAGTATAATTCTCTTTCATCAAAACAACGTGAAACTTAATTGGCAACTGAGCTATCTAAAGGCTAACTCATTAAGATCGACCTAGGACCCGGCTAGAAAAGCCCCTGCACCCTAAGAACACGGAGATGGAGGAAGATCTAGCGCTTCTGCGGCCTTTAATAACCTGGGCCTTACCATCGACAAAACTTTATACATCTGCGTATCGCAGATTGGACTTTGAATTTCTTTCGATGCTTCATGGCTGCTTCGAGGTCCTTGAAAAGGATCGTGTTCGTTGAGTACATAAGTTTAGGTATTAGTTTATAGGTGGTTTGAGAAACTCTGGTTTTAACATCTGGTAATCCAGCTCTTTACAATGTTGTTTAAATGTGAGTCGTTTATCAACTGTCAGGCCGAGAATTTTAATGTAAGGAACGTTTTCTATATCTATGTTATTGTAGGATAGTGTTGGGTATGTACAGCGTTGTTTTTAACAAATATGAAAGAGTTTACATTTGTTAACAGCAAGGGTCGCACCGGATGTGTTCCCCCAATTATGAATTTCATTAAGGATTCCTTTGAACTGATTGTTTAGTGTAGTAGTATTTTTACATTTGCTATAGATTATTATCGTCTGCATAAATTGAAAAGTTAATTCTGTATATCTTAGAATAATGTTATTTAAGGCCTGGAAGGCGAACATGAATAATACCACAGAGAGGCATCCTTGTGGGATGCCATTGTGGAGAGTATAGAATTTAGATAGAGTGTTGTTTACTCTTACTAGGATTGAACGGTTGATCATGAAAGCATTCGCTAAGTTGAAGGTCTTTTGACCTACCCCCCCACCGGGAAAGTTGATCCAATACTCTATGCACCCCAATGCGATCAAAAGCCCTTTCAAAATCAGTTGCCAGAATGGTAACATGATTTTTGATAGAAAGGGCATCAGATGCATAATGGTGAAGATGCAGAAGAGAATCAAGAGTGTTATGCTGTTGCTTAAAAGTTGTTTAGTGAGGGCTGATGAGTTTATGTTTTGTGATGAACCACATAAGTCTTTTAGCTAAAATTTTTTTTAGGGTCTTACTTAGACAGGGGAGTAGAGAAATAGGTCTAAATGAAGTTATTTCGTGGGTCGGTTTATTTGGTTTTAAAATTGGGATGATAATAGCGGACTTCCCTTATGGAGGTAGGATCTTTTAGCGAGCATTGCATTATATAATTCTAGTAGGCGGTACTGAGCTTCGAAAGGGAGCTGTTTAAGCATTGGTATGAAATTCGATCTATACCAGGTGTTTTTCCTTTCGCATACTGAAGGGCATATTTGAGCTCACTGAGGGTAAAGTTAGAGTCGAGATCTGTAGAAACAGGGGATAGTTTAGTTGTTTCGTATTCCTGAGCCAAAATTTTTTTTACGGGTCCTGTATTGGCGGGAAAAATTTTCGTCCTTTGAGTAGTCCGACCAAAAATTCCCAAACGAGTCGCCCATGTCTGCCGAGTTATGTATCTCTTCATTTTTATACTTTATTGTCCTGAGACTATTTAATGAGTTCCCAATTAGGCGATTTAAATCTGACCAAGTCTTCTTAGTAATGCTTGAAGACAAATATTTGAGGTGAATTTTTCAAAAGATTCTCGTTTAGCTATTTTGGATTTGTGTCTAAATAGAGCATTCGATTTTTTATGGGAGATCAGAGCTGCAGTGCTCTGAGTTTGTTTGTAGGCATGCCAAAAGAATTGCTTTTGCTGCCTCAGATCTTAAAGCGTTTGACTCCACCAAGAAACATTTCGCAGATATAGGGAAGGTTTGGTTTGCGGGATTGCAACATTAGCAGCCGCCTTAATTCCGTTTATTATTTTGGCTGCAAACAGATTTAAATCATTGGTAGCAGGAAAGTTAAAGCTAACTTTGCATTTGTCGCGGTACAGGTTCCAATTGGCTTTATCTACTTTAAATTTAGGAGGATGTGGTTTGATTTTGGATAATGTACGAAAATGAATGTCTGTAGTTATGGGATAGTGATCACTTCCATATAGAAAGTCTTTTACAGACCACTTACAGAAAGGGAGCAGCGATGCGGAGACTAATGTAAGATCAATGGCCGTGAAGGAGTTGTGGGTGGAATGATGGGTAGTGGAGCCATAGTTAAGGACAGTTAAGTTTGATAGAATTGGTTTGCTAGTAAGGTCTACAATTTTAAGAATTTCGTTTGCTACTAATGATTGAGAAGGAGGTATATATGTATTAAAAATACAGACATTGGGTTGTGTCAGGATTTCAATACCTAATGCGCATGTACTGCCATTGATTGGTATGGGCTTGTGTGGAATACTTTTACGAACGAG